>JARK01000282.1:44428-56154 GCA_000688135.1 Ancylostoma ceylanicum | reverse complement strand
GGGGGGGGGGGGGGGGGTGATATCAGTGCGGATATATGTACACGCATTCAGGGTTACGATTCATGAACGCATAGCCAAGCAAATGCCGGCTAGCAAACCAACCTTTGCGTCCTGCGTCTCATAGTACTACGTACTTCCTTTAGTAGTTATCGTTTCATGAATCCTAGCCCAGAGGGTCAGGGCACAGATGGTACGGCGTCTACGAGCGGATCCAGGTCACTGGGATCTCCTATTTGAATGGTGCTGAAGTACTCGCCTGTTGTATAAATTAAATAAACCTTTCTTGATGAATCTTACTAAACAGACGATGACTAGTCAACTATTCAGCCTTACTTTCCATGATTCCCTGTCAATGCAGGAAAGTAACGTTGCTGATACAGAGGTAGCAGTGCCGGACGCAGGAGCTGCTAGCAGATGAGGAGGGTGGAGGGCAGGGGGTGCGGGGAGGGAGGTGTGGAAAAAAGTGTCAGCTCTGCCAGTCAGTGAACTCGAATGGAGAATAAAAAATAGAAGTATTAATCATAATATTGAATAATTAATAATAAAAATTAAAGATATAGTGGTCAAAATCGTTCAAATCTGCGTAGGATTTCGGATTGGAGGAAATCAACCTTTGGCATGGCTTGAAAGCGCAATGGTTCCCGACATGGTAAATCCGATAGTGGAGAGAATCAGGGCCTCAAGTACCCACTCAGGGATGAGGTTCATGAGAGGTTAACCAAACCAACAATGGTTAGTTTGACTAGTTCTCTCATCCCATAGACAGATCTTCACTTCGTCCAGAATACACCGGCTCTATAATTGCGACTTTATAGTGCAGTAGGAAAGGGTATGTAGTGTCGTGCAGTACGTTTACCAAAGAAGTTCCGTACCGGTATTCACGAACACTCCCTGGAAGGGAGGAAACATGGTAAATGCAGCTAAATCCCCTGTTTTCCCACATTTCGGCGGTGGTGGACTTCTGAATAGAACTATGTATGGGACAATGACGCTTCCATCGAAACAATAGCCAATATTCGTCACTGCTGCTCTGCCACGTTGCGAACGACCTATTATTGTCAGTAGCGCTGGCGCTCAAAACCAACATCTCCGGGTTGAAAATTTCATGTTTTTTTTTTTTCACGAAAGACATTACCTTGAGACACCCTGTACAAAGTTATTTGCTTCATGAAGTCGGATATTACGAGGAATGACAGAAAAATGACATGTCTCAAATGCGGTAAAACAGCCTAATTACAAACGTAGCACTTTATTAATATGAGTAATAAATATTAAAGTGAAAGGGATCACATGTGTACACAACAACATAGAACATCCTAAAACAAAGGCGGTGACGACTTCAAATCAAAAGAGCCTGGACCGCAACATTCACCCATTAAATGGACAGATATGACTCTGAGTGAAGCGTAAGATGAAAGCTAAATGAGATTAGGCAGATGCAAGCACCTGAAAAACAAAGGGAAAAGAAAAGCAGATGAACGGAACATCTGTTGAGCAACGGAATGCATCATGCATAGTAAAGAGAACATGGCACAACACAATGTCATAGAAAATGTCTTCACAAAGGAACGATGATGAAAAAAGTCACCTAAAGCAGTCGGCAATGTGATAATTACCCTACATCTGGGTTTGATTCCATTGTTCCCTTTCATGTTGCAGTTCTGCACGATAAAGACTTGGTTCGCCGTACTTCTTTCGCTTGAAAAAGCCGCAACGCCACAGTATCAACACCACAATGAGGAGGATCAGCAAACCGATGAGGATACTGACGAGTATCACCCACCAGGGTATTGGACGAGAACCTTAACCATTGATTTTAGCTAAATTCTCCGAAAATGGACAGTGTTAGACTTACCGAGTGCTGGCCTGTCTGGATATGCGATGGTTTTAGCGCTCACTGCATTGTTTCCAGGATCATCTTCGATTCCTTGACTAGTATCAAGTTCAATCCTTCCGAAAGAGGTGATTTCAACGTATTCCACATCCGAATAGTCCTTAAAGGCACAAATTAATAAAAAGTCGATGCAGCGCTGAGAGTCTGCAAACAAGAGAAACAGCACCTCAATGAAAGTTGAGTTCCACAGTCGTGCTCGGAAATCAATCACAGGAGCAGAATTGGCATCGAGGAAATCGAAGTGACACGTTACCGAGAAACACTTCGCAGTACTTTCGGCACAACCCTGAAAATCCGTAGTCCGCGATCGTAGCGAAACGAAAATAAAACTCTGTGATACTCACGATCGTGACAACAGAAACGTCAACGCCGTTTTCCTTCCGCTTATGAGGCTCGATTCGTTTACGCAGGAATCCAGCTTCTCCCAGCTTTAGCGCTTGTGTCTCTCGCTTAAATAAGTTGATTACCAATATTCCTTCTATGTTAAAGGGAAATTCTTTTAAAAATGGATTAGAGCAAAAAGGATCCTGTAATGCACGAAGAGTTATAGTTATAGTATAGTTATAGTAAACTAAAAAAATAGTAATATGTAGTGCTCAGATCTACCGAAAGTATTCAGGAATTAATTTACAACCGACGAGAACCTAGAATGTTGCAAACGCTACAAATCTCTAAACAAGACACACTTTCAATAACGGCCAGTGCTCTTGTTGATAAGAACCCCCAAAATACAGAAAAAAAGAACCTTGACTCGTTGCCTGAGCGATGTACGCGTAGAGACTGTCTCTTGAGTGGTGTACTTTGTATTAAGTTTTATGTGGTCCAGAGGATTCACATGCTCAAGCTTCCGCTCAACAGAACACCTGAAATTTAAGCAGTTAAAGACATTTAATGCTACCAGTAACTGGTCGTAGTCGTGTGCATCGGATTTTGTCATTTTAGTGAACTTTTGCGCCTATTTTTCAACAGAAGTTTTCGACAGGGAAAGAAGTTGAAGAGATAATAAAAAAAGAAGATCCTTCTGAGACAAACAGCACCGAATTTTCTGATACAGCAGCGAAACTCAACTTAAATTAGATCTTAAATCATAATAATTCACTCCTCTGCCAAAATTAACCCTTATTTTCAGAAATGAATGATCTGCGAACTATTTTGAGCGATGCTCACAAAGATGTAAACTTAAAGCGCTGTTTCACCGCAATATAAAGGTGACAACAAAATCATGGATGATTTGAAAGTCTGAGCCAATCAAATGCAATAAAACCGACAGAGTAGAGAAGGAAATAACGCTTGCAATAATATGTTAAAACGAGTACTCTCTCAAAGTTCATAAACCTCCCTTACCTCCGAATATCCACTGATCCATCGGTGTTGTGCATTGTGACAGTAGGAACATCGAGGAGATATAGCGCCCACTTCCCCTTCGCGTGAGTTGACTCAACTTGATACGGCCAATCAAACTAAAACAAAAAGAATAGAGAGAGCTATCTTCAAGATAAAATCTGAAGACATACTTTGGCTACAACATTCCGAACGGTCCATGGTCCTTTATTGTGAAGAGTGTAATTATGTCGCACCATGACACCAATGTCTTCTTCCAGATCCATGGAGGACTCATCTAAACCGCTCATCAGAGGAAGGAACATTGAGTACTGAAAAAACTGTAAACCGCACCTTTCACCTCGCCACCGAAACGAACCAGAGGTGGATCACTGGTTCCAATCAGTTCCAGCTCTGCTTTCTTGATTATTTGTAGCTCAGCTTTCCAGACGTTATCTCCTTCAAATAGCTAATTTAATAGGTGTACAGAATGTTTTTCACTTCACATAAACAAAGGTAAGCAATATGAAATGACACCCTGATTCTAAACCCTTACTACCAAGACAAAACATGCTTCAACACTTACCCAAATTGACTTCAGAAGATGTTGAATTAACAAGAGCAGAGAACTGGAGAGGTCGACCAATCCCTTCAGTTCGTCCTCGCACTAACTTGAACCGTAAGTCGAAGGAGTGCTAAACAAAGTGGAAAATCAACGGAATAATTAAGAAAAAAACCACTGAGTGTTATTTAGGCAAACTTACCTTCGACTCCGCATCCATAGGATTACCAAGATATACTACGACCACATTTTTCCCGACCGTTTCCAAGCCCAGTTTTGTTTTCCCTGAAACGAGAGGTTAAGGAAAAACTGGTGAACTGGTGGAAAAAAGAACCATTCAGCTGAAGGACTAACCAACAATCGTCGGGAGTTCAAGTTCTTCCGGATCATAGGTAAGGTACAGAGCAGCTTGATAAGCCTTCTCTTTCTTATTTTGAACAGTGAATGTGATATCAAGGAAGTCTTTATCGCCAACGTTCGAAACATAACCCTTCTCAGTCCTGGAACGAACATTTTTATGATGGTGGGAGGAGCACTGAGGAGGAATGAAGAGTGTAAAAACAAAATCACGACCGTGCCTACTTTGGGATATCCACGAATACCGCTTTGAGGGAGAGGTCGGTTTCACACACATGATCTTCCCCGCATCTTGTATTGAATGGAATCTAAAAAGAGTACTAATCTTCTGGCAAAGTAGCGCCTACTTTCATTCGTACCTGAAACTCATAACTGGCGCCATATTTGTTCAATATTGGATATTGTTTGAGATCAACAAGAGGACGGCCTTCGGCAGGATGAAGCGGCTTTCTTTCATTCTTAATCTGCACAGTGAATCGGAATTTGAGAGGATTAATCCAGTCCTTCACCGAATCATCATGCTCCTAAAACAGCAGTGAGAATTCTACATCAAAAACATTTTCCATGAAGAAAAAAAGAAGGATAAAAATACCGGGATGTAGATGACTTCAGTATACTTCTGAGTATTACGATGAGCGCCTTGTCCGCACGGCCAGCTGTGATTCGTGGATGCGGATGCATCAATGTGAGCTCGCAGAGGCACCCCTTGATTGACAGGAATTACCTAGAAAGCATGCTACTTTGAAGTAAATCAATATCAGGGAGCAACAAATCAACAATAGCTTGTATAGATGAATGTCGAAGCATACTTGAACAAATAGAACTAAACCGGAATAACCACTCCACATGGAGAATGCACGAACCTCCAAGTTGCATGTAAACACATTCGAATTGAAGTCGACAAGATCAGCTCCTTTAGAAGAATCACGGTCAACAGATATCTCCAAATCGAGAGGGAAGCTATAACGAGTGGTAATTAAAAGGAATTGTTGTAACCTATTGGTAAGGAAAAATCTTCTTCAACAAACCAGGTTTTAGCACCCCTTGGACAGTTTTTACCCTTCTCTATATCAATGAACTTGCTGGCCGTCTTGTGATGTGCTGAGATGCTAATCACCGGACGAGACCTAAAAACAGGTACTCGCTCAAAGTTAGAAAATATACTAGCACAGGACTTAAAATGGTCTCATTCAGTAAAGGAAACTCACCGAAGAATTGTGACCACTCCCTCAGTAACCGCTCCCACAGCCAGATCCGGATACCCATTACCGTCCAGATCCGATCCACCCGATAACGAGAATCCGAACGACTTCATAGGACGACGGAGATTTGGCAGATCAGAACCAATAATAACCTACAATAAACTATATATTGACTAAACAAATTATTTTACATACAAAAAAAACCAAGGTGGAATACATTATCGAGGGCTGCAAACAAAGTTTGAAGAAAAACAACTTAATAACACCACGAACTGATTAACACTGACCTGCGAAGGAGTTCTTCTGAAGTCCTTCCTCGACTTTTCACCAAGGAATATGTAAACTGCTCCTGTTCCATCATTAGCAAAGGGTGCACCAACAGCGAAGTCTGAATGTGTTGCTATTCAGTAGATAAGAAAACAACACACAGCTAAGGGAGACAATACCATTGAAGCCATCCTTGTCGCCATCCACGTTTCCAAGCTTGCTGATTGAAAGACCGAATTGCGAGAAGGGCCCAGGCACTTTCAAAACGATAGGAGGGTGGAACACTTTACTTGACTCGAACTATAAAAAAACTGCTTGACAGTGAACAGGTCAACGTCAGGAAAAACACCAAAGATGAGAGCAAAGAACTGATCTTTCATCTTCAATACACCCAAACTGCGGAATGTTAAAGTTCGCTCCATTGGATTTGAGCGAAAAATGAAGAGAGCGAGGCCGCTAAGTGCTACACACTTTACGAGACCATCACACAAACTTACTTTTTTACGCTCTACTCCTTGAGAATAGTAGACGTAAACGACTCCACCAAAATGCCCTTCTGAATCGGAACGATGCTCGAACGGAGCGCCAACAATGAGGTCATCGAAGCTACAATGAAATCAATATAAACAGGAAATTCTACAAGTCCAAACGCAACAAACCCGTCGTTGTTCAGATCTACAACTTCAACAGAATAGCCAAATGCCGATCCCATCTTTGTTCCATTTATGTGGAATCGATCCTCAGTGAATGTTAGTAAATCTCCACGATCCTGAAAAGAATGTCAAATCCACAACAGTTCAAAACATTGGAAACAAGGATCAAACAATGAAAGGAGAATAAAACATAGTAGGTGATTCTCACGATTTGAATTACCTTAGTGAACGGTAGGAATATCACAGCTCCATGTTGGCCAAAGCGAGTAGCTCCAGATACTATGGTGGACCTTTGCCCCTTTTCATACCTAAAACAGTTTCCGTGATTATCTCTGAAGAATACTCTCGAATGTACACAATCTGAGAAATAACGATTATATCTGTACCTAGAGCAGAACAGTAAAAAAAAACCAGGCTTTAAAAACTCACCAAAATCCAAATCTCCCAACGTCAACTGAATAGCCGAGATAATCGTGAGCAGCCAGCATGGTTCTAACACCTCCTTCTTCCGGGGCCATGGTGTATTTCTCTGTCTATATGTGTAACGAATGACATCCCAACCCGTAACACTTACACAGTACTACATATCAAATCAAAATTGATTTAAAAAGTTCGTTATGAATAAAGTCCTCACAGTGGTTCCAAAAATTCCACCCTCAGCCATTCGAGCATAAACTCCCCCAGTCCACTTCATTGCACCAATCAGTCCCGTCACCATCGTGTTCTTAAAAACGATCTCTTTGACACGAAGAAAATTCACTGCACAGGTAGCTAGCTATACCAATACTCCTCTTTTTTTTAAAATAAGGTTACAGCACAAAATTTACGAATGAGATGACAACAACTCAAGAATGCTGTTATCACTACGCACGAAACAAAAAACACCTGTACATTTTAAATAAAAAACAACGACCACCATAGATGCTGGTTTTCACTAGTGTTCCTACACACTAGTGTTTCTGAATTCTAGTCGTTAAGTTGCACTATTGCTTTTTGAAGAACTATTTCTAATCGAGTTTCGTTGAACGCTACTATTTCTAATCATTTTTACTTCACGACTGAACATATGGAATATGGAAAAATCAACAATTTCGAAGATGACAATCTCGAGCTCCATTCTGAAGATAAAGAAAAAATAGGTACGAGTCTACTACAAGAAAAGCGACGGGATTAAAGCGCCCAACCAAACTGTGAAAGTAGAACAATAACTCAAGATGTTTGCATTTCCACATTGCTAGGCGAGACACCAGAAGAAAAATGAAACACAAGAACGAAAAAAGAGAACAAATGGTAATATAAACATACTCCAGAATATGCTGCTGAAAATCCTTCCATGCAAGCTCCGTATTCATTGTGACGATCAAGTTTAGGAAGATTTTTCTGCAGACAAGTCGTGTACGTCCCGCCCAGGGATAGATCCGAATTTAACTCGTAGCAAGCGCCTTGAGTGTATGCACTAGTGTTGTGGAATCGCATGAGAGGAGCACAAACCTAAGTTCATGATCATACAAGAAATGAACACACTTCAAGCAGTTCAAACAACTAAAAACAAATAGATCCACTTACCACAGCTCCACCTTTGCGAGTTCCCTGCGAAGCAAGTGAAGCACCTAGAAGCTCTCCATTTTTGCCGAGATAATGGGCTTCGCGTCCAGTTAGGGTCATGTCAGGAGATTTTGAATATGAAGAAATATCCTCATACTCAGAGCGAATTTGCTCACACCTGAAAAAAAAGCAGTTCTTCGCTTCGGATGCAAGATATTAGTAACGAATGCTGCTTAGTGACAGTCAGCAACCATGAAATTTTTTCCTCGTGATGTTATACAGAAATCACCGATTAAGTTTGTCGTATGTCAACATGGACAAAAGTTGACAGTAGTTGCTAATTACGGATCCATGTGGCAACAACCCTTGCAATTATACCGGGTGGTGCATGAATATTATTGCACTATGAAAAAGGGCACAGTAAAGTAAAAAAACACAGTTGCGGACTATCTCTACTCAACATTAACGTTAGAGTTAATGCACTATATCTGTTCCAACAAGCCAGTTATTGATTAGATTTAATGCAATAAGTCTAATGAACTGAAATTTTCAACGCATATGCATTCAAGGAGAACAGCAATGTCAATCTTCCTAATAGGTAAAATATTAGGAATATTCACGTGACTAGAAAACTCCGAAATAAAAGGAATTGATATGGAAGGACCCAAGAAAAGCTTCAACTACAAGTGCAAAGCACGGCCCTTGCAAATGTGTGGGGAAAAAGCAGTTATAGGTGGGAAAAAGTGAATCTCTCACCATTCTGAGCCATTCCCTGTATATCGCGTGTTAATGGGACAGGCGAAAAGCGCTCCTGCTTGGACCGTTCCAACCTGACCTGACTCCGCTCGCGGCGCACCGACCAGTACTCTGAAAGAATTTCTGAAATTTATCGGTAAGCTAACATGAAAATACTGTTACATTGAAAGTATTCTACCACGAAAGTGTTAATTGCACCCCACATAGCCCTAACTGGACTCCACATCATAATTTGAACGGAAACAAACATGCGTGCCCACTACTGCTTAGTCATGAAGCATGTAAACAATGTGAAAGTGCTATCTTGAGCGGTACTGATAATTGGGCATATTATGTGAAACAGCGTGGGTCGTTGATGGAATGAGGACATCATTTTTGTCTCAATTGAGACAAGCTTCTAGTACGATTCCTCTTAATTTAACATTATTCGAAAGAACGACCGAAACACAGTTTTATCGCCCTGATAACGTTTGGCTGATTCTTTTTTGCTTCGATATGACACATGCATATAGTGTAAATAAGCGAATAAACAGATGAATAACCGGATCTGTGCGATAAAATGTCAGTCTTTGAATGTCAGTGACGTTGAGAACTGGTTAGGACAAATAGCCTAACCAATACCTTTGAAGAAAAGTTTGAACAGGCGCAAAAGCCCACACCTACATCTGTTGAAAAGTGGAATA
Source organism: Ancylostoma ceylanicum (assembly GCA_000688135.1). Classification (NCBI taxonomy): domain Eukaryota; kingdom Metazoa; phylum Nematoda; class Chromadorea; order Rhabditida; family Ancylostomatidae; genus Ancylostoma; species Ancylostoma ceylanicum. The sequence goes on along the minus strand of JARK01000282.1, from coordinate 46,915 downwards.
GCTTTTCACGATGAAGTGGAAGTAACTGATAGATGTGATACATGGTAAGTTGATTTGGTATAAATAAATGGACAAAACAACATAGGTAACAAACGAATTCATAATCCCTAAAAACGAACTAGCAAGCACAAGATCTCAAGGTAAGAGTGATAACTATGAGATTTTTTCATAAGAGAAAGTTTCAATTATAACACAGAGCGATTGAATTACGCAGAGACACCCATTTAAAAAATGAATTTAACGGAAATATTTTTGCCAGTAGCACTTCATCGGCTAAATTTGCTTTCATGCAATATTCTCTGCCGAAATTTCATCTCAAGATGGAATTCACTAGTCCGCTGAATAACTATTGTCCTTCTCAAAAAGATAGACGGATTGCGCGTCTGCACCATCGCGGCGGAGTAAGGTCCCACCGCGATGGTGCAGTCGCAACACTAAGAAACCGCACGCGCAATCCGTCTATCTTTTTGAGAAGGACTGTAGACAAAAATATACGTAAGAATAACGGAAAAGACGGCAAGAAAACATAAAAGCGGAGTTTAAATTTCAATAAAGGCACTATTCCACATGAGGGGCCCCAAAATTTTCAAAAAATTTTTCTCGCCGAAACTTTGTATAGGGTGGTTATTTGAGGTGCTGAACACGAATATCGCATTCATTTTGTACCGTACCCCATTTTGGTAGGGTTACCGTAGGGTAACCCAAGATACGGTACCTCATGGAATTCGCTCAAATTTTGCCCAGGGGGGTTATTTGAGGTGCTGATAACGAATATCGTATCCATTTTGTACCGTAACACCACTTTTGTAAGGATACGGTAGGTATACGGTATGAAATTCAGAGAAAATGCCAATTTCACGGAGAAGACGAAGGTGGCATGCAAAATAATGTTGATATTCGTGATCAGCACCTCAAATTACCCAACTGGGCAAAGTTTCAGCGAATTCCATGAGGTACCGTATCTTGGGTTAACCTACCAAAACCCTACCAAAATGGGGTAGCGGTACAAAATGAATGCGATATTCGTGTTCAGCACCTCAAATAACCACCCTATACAAAGTTCCGGCGAAAAAATTTTTTTGAAAATTTTGGGGCCCCTAATGTGGAATAGTGCCTCAATAAACAAACAAGATAAGCTACATGCGTACTATATGGCAGAACTGTTTTCAATTGAAAAAAAAGCATGACAGTAAACATTAAAATTTCCTCAATGTCCCTTTCAACATTGAGACGGTTTCCTGTAGTACCATAATTTCACAATTTCCATTTAGGCTGCATTCCACACGAGTGGGTTGCGGAAGAAAATGAAATGGAAAGCACAGAAAGAAGAATACTTTGATTTAAACAATATTTCTCACTTTATGCTGACCTAGAATGTTTCTAAAAATTTCCGAAAGGCAATGATGCACCAACAAGTATATACACCACGACACTGTTAATATGACCTTGGCGCTTTTCCAAACGAGCATTGTTCAAGATTTTGTCTGAGGCAGAGGAGAACGTACCTATGTTTTCATCACATGTAACTCTATGCAAACATCTTAAAGTACAAAACAAAAAAATCAAAAATTTCGCTCATGAAGTGAATTGAGAAATTGAAGTCGCAATAATAACGTGAAATTGTAGGTGAAATGAAAGCAGAAAATCATAAACTCACACAGGTTGGTCGACCTTGAAGTGTTCCGCTACCGTGAAACCAAAATAGGTGTTTTCTTGACCATACTTGTAGATCGGAGCGTAAACGTCCAAGTTGAAGCCGTAAACGAAGGCGAAATCGAGTAAAATCGCAGCAGCAAGTACAGCAGGAATCGAGAATGAGGAACGCCGTCGTAACATTGACGTCAGAGGTGCGAAGGCGCGCAGGTTTTGGCACGATGATAAATTAATAGTCGTCCGCGTGAGTCATCTCGTTGAAGATTGCGATGATAAGGGCAGAGCTCGATCGATTCGGCTGCCTCCGCTCTGCAACACCTATTACAGTACGGAAGGAGCGTCTACAGAACGCAAATGCGGTCAGTCGTGAGTCAGCAGATTCGACCAGAACTTGGCTATTGTGATACGGAAACACAACACATGATTCAGAAGCTTCAGCTCGGATTAAGCGGAGCCAACGGCTGAGTCACTGGCAATGTGATTCCACAAAAAGTTATCGGAGAGAAGACCAGTGTACAACGAAAGGAGAGCGAAGAACGAAGCGCTGATGCACATGCAAACGTCGTGCGTCGACGACGACGTCGCGTGCGTCGGAGGCGGCCGCGGCGCGTCGTTCGCACGCTGCCCACCGCCCGCGAGGTCAATACGCGAAGGACAGCAGCCCTCGCTCGTCCCGTCGAGGACGGCAAACAAACGGTGCTCGTAGCTTAGCAAACAGCAGCCACCGCGTTGTCGCTGCGGTGTTCTCTATCCGGAGATCCAAGCTCTAATTGTTGGGATTACACGGGTCCTGGAATTGGCAGCAAATTTCGGCTGAATCACGGTACTCAGAAC
>JARK01000282.1:5679-20450 GCA_000688135.1 Ancylostoma ceylanicum | reverse complement strand
CCCCCCCCCCACCTCCTCCCGCCCTCCTTCTGCATCCGCAACCTGTTTTTAGTTACTGGCTGGTTTTTAGTTACTGGATGGCTTACAGGAAAAAATGCGACGTTTGGTAGAATAACTTACAAAGTTGACCGTATTTTCTTCCTCTAAAACAAAGTTTTGTGGGCAAGGATCTTTCAGACATGACGTTGAATGATGAAACAGGATTTGTTGCCTGAAACTTCTGTAATAAGGCTAAAATAATCAAAAAACGGGGATTCTCTGGCATTGCAAAACGCACTGGAATTGAGCAGGAAATTTCGTGATTAGTACTTGGAAAATTGCCCAAGATTTTACCATTTGCCGTAAATATTCTATGTGAACTCACTTTCATTTCGTTCTCGATCTCTGTTGTGGTGATTCCTTGATTCGCGAATCTTGAAGCCTCCGCCTTCAAAACGCTCTACCTTCTTGGATTCCCCCTACTCTATGTTTATAAAGGTTCAATCCAGTGAATTCAGGAATCCTCAAGTTGGAAACGACTCGCCGCAGAGTGGATGAGCACCCAGGCGGGTCCCAGTTCTCCTCCCGAGCCACCTGCCACTGTTGCTCCCACGCAGACAGCAGCCCCTGCCGCGTCGAACGGCGTCGCCGGCGCGGGCCCCAACGGCACCGTCCAGCACGCCAACGGAGCGCTACCAGGGAATTCTGTGACCGGTGTTGCTGGGAAGTACTCCATCGTGAAGCGAGTAAGTGTTTAGTCGCTCTTCTCGAGGTTGTCTTCCACTTTGTTGAAGCAGAAGAATGGCCGATGGCATAAGTGATCGACTCAGAGGAATTCCCGCGTCATCAGAGTTAAGTGGAAAGCGTTCGGCTCAGAGGAAATGTAATCTCTCACATATGCTTAGTAGGATTTGCAGATAGCAAGCCAGTCATAATCTGGAACTCGCTTTCCTCTTCAGGAACGGAAATACACGGGTCTCTGCTTGAGTTTGACTGTTTGCATTTAGTCGGTGAATCATAACTCTGCCAAACATCTGGAACTGCAAAACAAATCTGGATAAACATAAGTAAAACCCTTACATCTATTATTCTGCACAGCGCCTCGCTTGGAAACAAAGTTTAGGGCATCACTGGTGGCTAGAGTAGCCCTAGTAGTGGGCAGCTCTAATGCTCAAAAGTTGCAATCGCCTTCTTTCATGCTTAGAAAATGTATGAAGTCATCTGTTGAGGAAGGTTGCTCCACATCTCAGCTGCTCTTCTCAATTGCTCAGTCTCTAACCAATCGATTTCCTGCCAAGCCCTGCTTGAAAAACACCACTCAAAGTATTAGGTTGTCCCAAAAATAACGGCCGCAACCAAGAATATTTGAAACGTTATAACCCCACTAATTTAGGAGCTAGGTAGACAATTTCTGAGCGATCCGAAAGCACAAGGCGTACGCCATTTACATTCTAGAACCACCTTGTCATTCCTTCGTTTCCGTGGTTTTTACAGTTATGCACCTTGCGAAGCTTAGCTTCAAAGCGGCCATTATTTATGGGACAACCTAATAATTATTTGCCAACGAATGATCAAAAATTTCCATTCAACTGGCAGTCTAGGTAGGACACTCAGAGAAGTTTTCGGAAAGACCGCAGTAGAATGGATTTGTATAGAAAATGGTGCTGAACGATCACCGCACTAAGTCGGAAAGACCGGAGACGGGTCGGTTCTTCCAGTTTTCTTCTGCAATTCAGAACTCCCAAAAAAAGTTGTATGGTTACATCTGAAACTTGCTCTACAATCTCCCCATCTGGATTCCTTTTCTCATTGATAAGTTGTTGGCACAAATCTTGTCGACAGCTTGCAGTGTGGCCGGCTATTGACTCTGCAAATTCTTGACGAGCTTTAGGTCGTGTAAGTTTTGAATGCAATCAGACAACTTATTCTGTTAGTTCTGAGGACGCCTATATGTATAAACTAGTCTGATTACCTATCTTCTATAATACTTTGACCAAAGGCTCTATTCTCCTACACGGCAAGCCTTATGTAAACGCGCTAATTCTAGACTTTTTTGAACTCCAATTTTGAAGTAACCCCTGACAGGGTATGCAAAACATGGCGTGCCCTTAAGGCATTAGTCAATTACTCTGGACACTGTCACTATCAATTTACGGCAGCCCGTTGCATTCCTCATGCGTAAACGAGCTGATGATAAATTGTACTACAGTTTGCTCATTCGCGGAAATTTTAAGCTATTTTCAAATATCAGGTCGTCAAGTATGGAATGTCGGTTTTTTCAAGTGGTAAGTTCGACAGTTGGCATCTTCGAGGTTTTATTAGATCCACTCTCAGCTTTCTTTTCATTATGAAGGTACATCCACCCTTTTTCACAATCACTTATTTGATTTTTGCTCAACTTTTGGATTCTTGTGTGAGAGAAACTTTTGTGAGACTAATTGAAGACCAAAAATCCTATCATTTCGGAATATGGGTTCCATCGCGGAATTCAGAAGGCAAGGACAACTTGAAATACCCAAGAAAGGTTCAGAAAGGAAGTCGCTAATAAAAGGACAGGACACCGATGGTTTGAGGATTTTCTTCCCGATGAGGTAATTCTGCAAAGCGTTGTGATTAACCTTAACAATGATGAGGTGGAAGCTGTAACTTTAGCGGGTAGGGGTCGAACTATACTTGCTTATGCAGGTAGGTATGACGTTCGTAGTCCTATATTATTCAGGTGTTCTAGGCAAAACGACAAGGTAAAGTGGCTCTATGAACGAATTTTCCACAGTTTGATCTCCAAAAATTGGCGCCATTTTCGACCATTTTGCGCGAAACCACGCTGCTTAAACTAGGAAACCAAGGAAGGGTTTCTACCTGACATTCAGTGCATTGGCCAAACCTTGCCCTATTTGGCCACAACTTCTTCCAAGGATTAGTCCACTCCGTGATAGAAAAATGTTTGATTTCCAACATGATTTTCGCCACTTGCTACCCAGGGTTCTAAGGCCTTTGCGCAACCATGTTACCGCTAAGATGACAAGACTGTGCCCATAGCATTCGGTCATATTTAGATTGATTGTACCTTGCCTTGTTTGGGAAGCATTATTCAGAACCTTTTCGTTCAAAATCATACATTTCATTCTTGACGACCTAATAACTCATACGTACGTACTCATTCGAGTAAAACCTTGTACACTGTTATTTCCAGTACCACATAACAGAAATGATATGCGAATGACTGAGCCGTACCTGAGAAGAATTTCCTCGCGTGCTTCTGCTACAGAACTATTAATGGAGTTTTCATGGTTACCATGTATGAGTCGCGATGCACACTTACGCGCTATGTTCAAGATACAGCTACTGAAAATCGGTATACAGTAGCGGTCATAATGATATGATCAGAGATATTTTGACTAGAGAATCTTTTGCTATAACTCGCCTCTGGGTTGGGCTATGTAACCCAAATTTGAGTGTTTATTAAAACTCCATGGGCGCTTCCCAGTGGCAGCTTAGCATTGGCGCAGGCTCAATTAACGTCGATTATTAAGCTCAAGCATCAACTTTCTCGGATTTCATGGATTTTATCTTTATCCAGCATCCCTACTCTCCACTACTGGGAGAAACGAAGAGTTGATACAGATTGAGCACAAATTTGTCTATTATTTTCTCCACAATGCTATTGCTGCGCTTCCTTTTCTGCTCAAACGGGAGGACAAAATTAATTGATCGAAATCAATAAAAAAAATCGGTTTAATTATATCTTAAGCATATGAACAGCAATACACTTCTTATTTGAACACCAGAATAGCAGATAGTGGTGGATATCATAGACATGTTCCCAGTCAGGACCGATGTTTTTCTTTGAAATTGTAGAAAATTCTCTTTTCTCACTTTGACACTACTTTTTGACAAGCCCACTTTTTCATGTAAGGAGAAGAACCATGGAACGCAACTTATATAGCGAATTGGTCGCTGTCGAAACGATTTAGAATAATTTCTTCCGGAGCTGAGATGTCGCGATACAGTCTGCTCGGAAGAGGTATACGCCAATGTCAAGCAGCAGAAAGAAAGAACACCTAGACCTTTACCATATCCTCAAATTTGGTCTAAATAGCTCAATCCATAGTTGAGTTATAGTTCGAGATTCTGTCCGCAACAGTGCCTCTGATCATATCATTTTGACCGCTACTGTAGGTGAAAAAGAAAGCGTGTAAAATGTGTAAATGGTACAGACGTTTAATTTAAGTTAGGTAAGTCCAACCGCCTCCAGGTAGCACCTGCTCGGTGCAGAAGCTGGCAGCCTCACTTTTCCCATCAGCTTATGGGAATTGCTGACGAGTAGTGACGCTGCCGAGGATGAGGCGATCACAGATGGGGATGGTATTATCCTCTAGTGTTTAGTCGATTAGTCTGTAGCTCTTCTGAGAAAGAAATGGATCCGAAAACACACGTGGCGGTCGCCAATGCATTTTGCTATGAATGGATGAGGAAAAAATATTCGTATGTAGACTTACTTGTATTTTGCAGCTGTTTCGGAGGCAGAATCGTGTGCACAACACGTATGAGGCACAGACTGAGTTTCTGCAGAAATTCGGACATGGAAACAGTGGCAGCGAACCAGCGCCCGCACAACCGGAAGCGGCTGCTGCGGAAGGTAGCGCTATAGAATTTTTATAATTTGTGATGAGGAATTATCCGTTAATACTTTCACTGGCTGGATCCCATAACGATAGTAAATAAATATTAAAGGGTGGGAACAAATTCTGTGAGCTTGCGAAAGCATCCTTGCTGAACGTGACGATAGAGTTCCCCTAGATCCGCCAATATGCTTGATTGATCATTAACCAGCATCTCCTAATTCAGGATCAACTCCTAAACCAGCGTGGACGATTGACGCTTCACAGGATCGCTATTATTACTGGACCATTGTGGTGGGTAACACTCGCTTGAAGAGAACATGCAACTTGAACGCTAAGCACGCATAAGCAGAGCACAAAGTTCAAAAGGAAATTTGAACTTTTCAAAAATTTATTCCGTTTCCTTAAGACATTGACATTCTCTCGTGTCCGGCGAGAGATGGTCTTTATCTCGCACAGTGGCTCCAAGAAGCCCTGCAATCTGAAGGTTCCACTCGGTGCACAGTACCTAAGTCGCTTTGCAAAATAACAAGGCCAATGCACTGTTGCAGGTGTCTGTGGCGTTCGTGTACAATCTCCTTTTCGTGATAGCTCGTCAAGTGTTCTCGGATCTCATAGGGCCGACTGGGGTTCCCGTTTGCATGCAGACGACGTCATTGTATGCGAACTCGACGAAGGAGTGCACTGACGATCAGCTGATGAATATGCTGGTAGGATGAAGCAACATGCAAACTGCAACCTTAGATTTTTCTTCACAAATTTCTCATTTCGAAGTTTTTTTTCATATGTATGAAATGCTTACCAGCAGATCTCAAGTCAATAGTTGATGTTCAATGTAATCAGCGTTTTAGTAGCTGTTACTAGGTTGTTGCAAAATCGATGTCAGATTTCGATTGTTGATTTGAATTGACGTAACTCGGCAAAAACTGAACTTTTCTGTCGGTTTAGAACTAGTTTAAATCAGCACATCATCACCATCTTTTGGCTTGGTTTTTGTTCCATTAGGCCTGAAGCCAAGCTTCCCGAACCCTGGAAAATCGGCGATATCGCTTGGATTTAACGTATTTTTGTGGCTTACTCTTCCTCTCAAGTGTGGGTCCCACAGTTTGAGTTTCTGGTCATCTGTCGGGGAACAGTCTGAGTAAGGCAAATAAGGGAGAGTCCCGATCTCTGCCTGCATCTACTTCCAAAGCGTGTGGAGGGCAAAATGTGGTCTTGAGGTACTGTGAAACGCTAGAGGATGAATCTAATTGAATCCACTTGTTCAGTTTTCGCACCATCCTCCGATGGCGCTAATAATAATAGAATAATGAACCTCAAGGCCTTCGAGATATTGAACAGGCCTTGTGGTGACGGCTTCCACCAGTGCTTTCGAAGCAGCATTGACGTCATCGAATTTTAGTCTATAACTCTGAGGCACGTGTCTCCAGTACTAAGAGGCTTTGGGTATCACTGGGATACCACTTTGTTGAACATTTCCTTCTACATGGGTTAGTAACATTTTGTGTCCAAGCCACTCCATTGCTATCGAGTTCAAATCCACGAAACAGTTTGGGACGAATTTTAGCAGACGAGCACATTTTGATTCATCCTCGAAAACTACAACAAAATTGGGTAGATATGAATAAAAATGAATAGGCGGGAAAGAGGAAGAAATGGGCTTTGGAACAAGTACAAAATATATGGTGAAAGCACCATTTTACATTCCGAAGCATTACTCGGAAGTTCGTGGTTCAAAAATCCGACATCGACTTTGCAACAACCTAATACAGTGGGCGTCAATGGCGGTGACCCGTCTGCGGTCTCGCAAAGCACGCGGCGCGACCGCACCGCTCACGGTAGAATCGTCGCCGCAGTGGCTTATCTGGGTTTTCTTGATAGTTGTTCATCATATTTGATGATAACTAACAAGAAAACTAACTGACTATCAAGAAAACCCCATAATTTGATGTCCCTGAGAGGGTTCTCGCTCGAGCGGCGCGGTCGCGCCGCGTTCTGTTCGAGGCCGCAGACGGGTCACCGCCATTGACGCCCACTGTAGTTATTAGTCTGCTTACATACTTGCGGAGTAGTGCACAAATACAATGTCAGTCAATACAAGAGTTGAACTATAGGACCAGAAATTTTCGCGGGATCGAGTCCCACTATGTTTCTGTTTTGCATTTCTCTTCCACTTACTGTTTCCATTTGAAAATCTATTCTATGCAGTTTTATAGGGTTTTCTGCTTACAGTTACAGTGAACTGCAATCGGTCGTATACGAGGGCCGGGACCGCGACGCGGTTTTCCTTCGTGTCTCTGTCCAGAGGATCCGCTGCCTTAGTGCAGCAGACAACCAGAGTACCCGCGCCGCGGTCCCGTTCCTTTTCTATGACCGTTTGGAGTTCACTGTAGCTGTTTTGAAAGTTTGGAATCATTTCGATAGGTGCTCACTGCCCCGACTTCGTCAAAAATACATAGGTGTGCTCATGTGCTCACGTGACTCAACATTTTCAAGATTTTTTTCTAGCTGAGACTTTCCACAATGGGGCGATATGAGGAACTAAAAACGAGAATTGCCTCCGTTTTGTACCATAACCTCGTTTTTATTGGGCTACAGGAGCTACATCACCGGATTGGTCCAATAGCAGCGGGGAAATTAAATGGGGCAGGCAATAAACCTGAATATTCACCCACCCAAGTGGGATGAGGAGGGTCTGCGCTTTATGCAGAAGTAAGTATCCAGATTACTGAAATTTGAAAATAATTCTCAAAGAAATTTGTTGTTGAAATTCCTGCAGTCCGGGTCTCCAGGCACCTAGTTAAGAATAAAGAAGTCAGGGTAAAACTGAGTTGGGGGAGGCACTCTTGTGAAGTCTGAGAGGAACCATTCTGTGAAAGGTCCAAGGCTTAGGCTTACAAGCTGAAGCCTTGGACCTTTCACAGAATGGTTCCCTACTCAACTCCATTTTACCCAAAGGTGTCATTGCAGGCGATGCCATCGATCCAGCCCTACCCAGACCAGGGCTGGTCGCAGTGGTGGTGGACTCGACTGCTGTGGGCGTTGTTGGACCTCACCATGGACTCCATCTACTGGCTCGATATGTTCGTGCGCACACGGACAGGCAAGAGCATTAGTGGTTGCGAGCGACATTTCGAGGGGTTATATGAATCGTTTCAGGTTTTCTCGAGCAGGGTCTTGTCGTGAAGGACATCGACAAGATCAGGAAGAAGTACTATGAGAGCAAACAGTTCAAATACGATGTCATCAGCATAATACCAGCTGACTACGTGCTAGGTGAGGTTCATCGCATTATTTGTTACTCTATTTCTCTCAGATTATATGCTTTATGGTTTCTTCGGATAATCTGGGTCTTCTGTGAAAGAATTAGTTCCATAGCCGTACCGATTGCAATCGACGTTACACAATACAAGTAGTAATCTATAGTCATAGCTTTGGTGTGACTTCCAGGCTGGCCCTGGCCTGTGTCCTGGTTTCGACCGTTCCCCGTCGTTCGACTGAATAGACTCTTCCGCCTGGACAGGGTTCGCGACTGCATCGAGCGAACTGAAACGAGGTGAGCATTTTTGGATTTGTTTCGCTTGTAGGTACTCAGACGTTTGTCGAAAGATTCACTACAGGAGCTCAATGCCGAACGCGTTTCGTGTGCTGTGCGTCGTCTGGTACATCATAGTGATCATTCACTGGAACGCGTGCTTTTACTTCTGGATATCAGAGATGATCGGGCTGGGGTCGGACGGATGGGTTTATGGTCCACTGAATAAGCAGAGCTTGCCTGAGTGAGTTTTGTTCAGCAATTAAATTTGCTGTGGCGAATTACTCCATTCTACTAGTTACCAGTCATTATAATGATCATATTATTATGATAATATTATTATTAGGTTGAGGAATTATAAATGTCTGCTGTCTTCGTGGTCATATTTCTCGACCGCATTGGAACTTTCGAAGGTGGTTGTGGGTTTATTTTGAAGAGCAATCCATTCCGCATCTAACGATTTAGCAACGGCCTGGATTCCCTCAACTCCCGAATTTTAAATAGGTTTGGAAGCTGACAGATCTAAAATGTAGAAATTTCTCCTGCCAGCTGTACAAAATTAGACAAAGGATATCACCGGTAGAACTGCACCAAACTTAATGTAATAACGTAAGAGGAAGTTTGCTTTGCCCCTCGGTCACATCCGTGCAAAATCCTTGAAAATACCCTCAAACTTGGGTAACTGGACCGAAATCTACGGTGCCAATCAGTTTTTTCTACTGCATCCATCTTCAGATTTTGATTTTGGTCTCGTTCAAATTACCGCCTCATAGCCAAGGTTTGACACTACTAAAATTTTGCTTGCATCCGTGGGCCAATCGTTCCTTGGAGGAGAAAAACTCCAAGAAGATTGAAGGAACCAGAATTTGGATGGGTCAACGTTTTGACCCACAGTAAACCGAACTCTCTAACTAGAGATTTGGTTTCTTGTGTGGAGGAAGGAGAAGAGTCACTGATTAAGGAAAAAAGTATCTCTTATATTGGACTATTGAATATTTGTCCTAATAAAAATTTTTATTTGCTCCTCAAACAGACATTTATAATTCCTTAACCTAATATTTTGTCACATTACTGTTCATTGATAATTATCAGAAGGTTTTTTAAAGAAGAGCAATCATGTACGTTCCAGAAATGTCAAGGATACACTCCTTCGACGCTACATATACAGCTTCTATTGGTCAACTTTGATTTTGACCACCATCGGAGAGGTAAATCTACTTTTATGAGAAAGTAAGGATATTGACACGATCGAGCAATGGATATTTTTTTTCGAATATCAAAAAAGTTGACTCAAGCGGATTTGAATGTTTTCGCACAAAAGAGAAAGGGAGGAGTGGAGTGGGACCTTTTGCACCGATCGCAATCTTGCCATAACTATAACTAATAATAGAAAGTTGGAGCCCCACCGCGGGAACGTCGACGAGTTGGTGAAATAACTATTGTCCACAAGCGTGGAATGTCCTCAAGGTGTGGGAATCCGTTGAAGATTAGTGCCAACGCGGTTACCAGGGCCTTATTCAGAAAAGTATGTATGGAATACAAGTAGACAGCCTTCCGGGAAGCTTGCGAAGAGTACTGGATACCTCTTCACTAAATACGTCTATCCTGTTATCTAGGATCGTGTAGGTAACTGGAGGTACATTTCTGTCGAAAAGGAGCGGAGCATTTCATGTTGGTTCGAAGCAACCAGCAAATAAATTAGCTTAGTCTTTGCCACTTCTGATGGCAGTAGTACCTTTTTTTAGATGAAAGGTTCAGAATAGAGTCACGTAATATAAATTTATCTCTACAATATGCATAAAACTGCCCATGATGGAGTGCGCTACATAGTACTCCCTACGGATCGCATGTCATGATGAGACGCCGTGCTATGGCACGTTTCAATTTTCAGGCGAAGGCACAGCATTTCGTGGATACCAAGCTCTTTTGGTGTGATGAAATACCACCTTACCTTCCATAATCGACATGGGATATTTCTCAGAACGTGGCCTTCATCCGGTGCTCGGGATATACTTACCGATTTATTTATATTCCATTTATTTATTGCATGGAACATGCGTCAAAAGAAACAAACCAAACAGTCTCTTTACTAATTTAAATCAGTACAGTGGAAAGACATTGTTAGAAAAACAAGGAAAAAATATCGTTAACCACAAACTCACAACCAAACCAATAAGACGGATATGGATGGAGATACGAGCGGTAAAGTCTGGATCAGAAAATGGCCGAAGATAATTAGCCAAACTACGCGCCTGTACATGAGTCAGGGTTTTTTTTATCAAGCTGATCAAGTTTTTGTTCATAGGAGTAAATATATCATAGCAATGATCCGCACTGAGTATGTCAAACCAATGATCCACACACTCTTAACTTTAGCCAACTACCCAATCGTTGTAGAAAAACTCCCTTATTATAGAGCCGTAATCTCCTTTAGCGAAATTTCGGTTGTCCTTAAGGAGCTCCGGAGAATTGAGGGATTTGCATTTTATTTGAAAAGGTACTATGGTGGTCAGAGCTGCTGAAGAGTGGATGTAGAAAGTAATTATTAATCAACTTTTTGTCAGAGCCCAATGCTATGTCAATGATAGGCAATCCAAGTGTGGGTTTACCTACGACTTGTGTTAGCCCATGTGAAATGACGAAGTTGAGAAAGATGCTAAATATTGCGTGAAGCTAAATATTGGGTGGACATATGCATTATCTCTGGGTATCATCTGGCGACAGTCGATCATTGAGAAGTGAAATTCCCCGAAGTTAGGTGGCGGCCATTGCAACTCAAGCACTTCTCTTCCATGAAGTCTATTAACTCAGAGAAAGAAGCACCCGCGCAAGACGAGCTTCTGTACACTAAAAAAGTTTGAAAATCCTATGTGGCTTAGTTTTATCGAGCCGACACGAGGTTGTTACAGATTTTTATTAGGCTGACACGTTTTGGCGAAATTGTCTTCTTCATAGTCTGAAACAGGACAATATCGAGTAGTTAAGCGAGCAATAGTTCAAGAGCACGGCCTTTTTCCAATTTCTTTGAATAATTGAGTGAATTTTTCGGATTTCTTCCCAGTTAGGATCTATCCTATCTACTGCATATTCATTCCAGGTGCCGGGACCAGTTCAAAACGTGGAATATCTCTTTGTAACTTTAGATCTAATGTGCGGAGTGCTCATTTTCGCTACAATCGTCGGTAACGTCGGAAGGTGGGTAACCCATATTTCGTAGTCAGACCATGCTAAACTTTCTATTCAGCATGATATCCAATATGAGCGCTGCCCGGACTGAGTTCCAGAACAAAATGGACGGCATAAAACAATATATGGAGCTGCGCAGGGTCAGCAAGCAGGCGAGTTTTCGAAAATTTGAGAAAGTGTTATCTTCATAGCCTTATTCGATCTTTTTAGCTGGAAATGAGAGTCATAAAGTGGTTTGATTACTTATGGGCCAATAAACAGTCGCTCAGTGACCAGCAAGTGCTGAAGGTGCTGCCAGATAAGCTGCAGGCTGAGATAGCCATGCAAGTGCACTTTGAGACGCTTAGGAAGGTCCGCATCTTCCAGGTTCGTATCTGTTTTCTAGCTATTCTTTTTTTCTGTTCATTGCTCACGATAATTATTCGCTAATAAGGCCTAAACACAGTGTAGAGAAATTAAAAAAAAACAATTTGTTCAAGGAAATGCTTGTGCATTGATATATAATACATACCCGTTTAGGATTGTGAAGCTGGACTGCTGGCCGAGTTGGTGCTCAAGCTGCAACTGCAAGTGAGTGCTAATTTGTTATTCCAACTTTCATTATAAGCGCCATCTGTTTTCAGGTTTTTTCGCCAGGAGATTACATTTGCCGCAAAGGAGACATCGGAAGAGAGATGTACATTGTGAAGAGAGGGAAGCTGCAGGTTGTCGGTGATGATGGGCAGAAGGTAAACTCCTCTAGGAAAATATTTTCGAATGTAAACTCTATAGTGTACTATGCATGTTGTGAACACCATGGAAAATTGAACATTGATCGAGAGAAGCGGTCCTACCGACAGACTCTCATCTACTGCCTGTTTTAGGTCTTTGCTACTCTGCAGGAAGGTGCTGTCTTTGGCGAGCTGAGTATCCTCAATATTGCAGGTATGGATATTATCTGGAAATGTGAATCTTATCTTATCATGAAGATTCCACTCGTTTGTTGCTCTTCCGTGTACGGTGCCTATACGCCAATCCCATCCGTTTTTGCGCGGGCCTACTTACATGCTGCTAATGAAGCGAGGAGATACACTCAGGGCAGGGGTCCCGCACTATAAAATGATGACTTCCGCTCGAACATGAGCGGGGATCATCAAAAACTGTGAGTTTTAGTCCCGCAACATCCCGATTTTGTCACTTTTGTGGTGAACGGTCGCAGCGACAGCGTTGCTACGAACTATGCCATAGGCCCTAAATATTACACGTCTCAAATGTCTTTCTCAAATCAGTTAATTCGAGTAAAGGAACGTAATCGTAGGAATGAAGTCAGCCTACGTCATGATAACGTTAGGCTGCACATTGTCAATTCAATTTCAACGCGACCAGAAGGAAAAATTTTGTTTTCAAGCTGGCTTTTTTTCGCAAGTTCAAAAATTAATCAAATAAATATTTGGAAAAAAAACTAGATAAAGTTGGAGAGGAAAGCAAGTGATTTCGGGTGATATAGAACACTTTACGGAAGAATGGCAGATGGACAAAAGAAGTGCGACTCGAAAAAGCGTAAATAGTTAATAGGTTCGTCCGAAAGTCTTGCTCCTAATTCCGCGCATTTTTCAAAAAAATCGTAACATTATTGACGGAACCTGGTCTGCTAATTTTTGTAGTTAAATTTTCCTGAAATATTCTGAAAGACAATTTAATCCACTCCAACGTTCTGGATTTTCTTTTCTAAAAAGCTTCATGAACCAGTTTTTAATGAGGATTTCTTTTTTGAATTTTTTTTTGCAGCATAGTCCACTTTCAGTTCTTTTCGGTAATGAAGTAATTTAGGAAGCAAGAACGGCAACCGTAGAACGGCGAACGTCCGCTCAGTCGGTTATACAGATTTGTTTGTTCTCAACAAGAACGATTTGTGGAATGCGCTGAGAGAGTATCCAGACGCTCGAAAATTGCTCTTGGCAAAGGTAATACTTTAGAGGGGAACGACAGCATATGCTTTGCGAAGTGCTTCGCCATTTGAACCGTTCTAATTTCAGGGTCGAGAGTTGTTGAAGAAGGACAATTTGCTCGATGAAAACGCTCCAGAAGAGCAGCAGACAGTGGAAGAACTAGCAGAACAGCTCACCAATTCAGTGAAGGTCTTGCAGACCAGGTTGGTGTTATAGTGTAGCGTATCGGGAAAAACATAGGTTACAGCGCTCAGGGCGCATCAGTTGTTGCATGTTGACAATCAGGGGTCAGTAGGGCTGGGGTATGGGAAAAGAATTCCGTAATATGTATATTTGCTTTCATATCATACTTACGTCCTTACTTTCGTGTTGTATTATTTATTTTTATTTACTTTCCATTTGTGGTATTTTTTATTATTCTTATTATTTTATATTTTTCCTCCTCTACACTAATGATTACTTTGAAAAAAAATCCACATACGAATGGAATACGAAGCATTTTTGTTTTGTTAGAGATTATCAATTAAATTTGAAAAAGTACGTAGACCTATAATTGTCCTTCTAGGATGGCTCGTTTAATAGCCGAACACACCAGCACCGAAACTAAGCTTAATAGCCGAATTGAGTTCCTGGAGAAGCAGCTGCATAGGTTAGAGAGTTAATTCCTCTCAGTCCTTCAATTGCTTACACCCTCAATGCGCACTTTAGGTACAAGACAATGGCTAGACGGCAGAAAAGTCTTCAAGTTCATTCCATGAGCCAGGACGAATCCTGAGACGACCCTCCTCCATTCTCTGTAGCGGTGCTGTTCGGATATCTTGAGCGGATACTGACATGCATTTCTATTCTACAGTTTTCGCCATTGCTTGTCTTTTTTGGGTTTCATTTCCACCTTCCGTGTTTATACTCAAACGGGTTTTACTACCTAGTGATAATTGCTGAGAATACAGTAGTCTTCCATTATGGTGCTTCAAATTTTCTTCGTTTTTCTTTCAACAAGACAGAAATATACAGTTTTCTGAACACACTCACCCACTCCCTCATCTGTTCTCCTTTGTAGGATCTCGCTCACTTGTAATATTCTCAGTTCTGCTCAGTTATACCCGGTTTTCGTGTCACGTGAAACTTCTTGAGAAATATTTGTTGTGGGATTGCTCGTTGTTTCTTGCTCATCGTGAATGAAATATGCGCTTGATAAGGTCTTCTTTGGAGGACGTGGTTACCCTTTGCAATGTTAGTTATTCCTTCCATATATAAAGGTACTAGTACTGCTATAAGTATAGTACTGCTTGAAGTAAGTGAATTATCGCTCAATTAGTGCTCAGAGCGAATTAAACGTAACGTTGTGTTAGAATACAGCTTGTCTGAATCAGTGTATGTCAGAGTTCTTCACAATTTCAGAGTCTCAGTTTACGAGAAGGTTTCTATACTCAATGGTAAAAGATACTGCACGTTCCGCTCTTTATCCTAGACAGAATGGAATATGTACATACCAGTGGCGGACGCAGGGGGGGGGGGGGG
>JARK01000281.1:53368-78635 GCA_000688135.1 Ancylostoma ceylanicum | reverse complement strand
CCCCCCCCCCCCCCCCTCCCGCCCACTTTCTGCGTCCGCCACTGATGTTCACCGATGGAGAATGAAACCCTGATACGGGTGTACCGATGGAGAAGGGTGCGTCGGCGACCAGTATTATGGAAACTCCTGGATGCGTGGTCTCCGATGAAGAGTGGGTGCGTCTACGTCCGTTATCATGGAAAACCCAAGGATATGTGTCCGCCAATGGAGAAGAGTGCCTCGGCAATCATTATTGTGGGACACCCTTGGACAAGTGCCTTCCGATGGAGGAGCGGTGCGCCGGGGCTCAATAGTGTGGAAAAGACCAGGCCATGGGATTGTCGAAGGAGTAAAGGTGCGCTTGAGTTCATTAGTGCGGGAAGCCGCGCCGCGCCCCCTATGCATTGTCATACATGCTGCAACGTGGCTCAGTCGACGCGCATTGCTGCGTAAGGCAAGGATTTTTGGGAGCGACTGTAGGACGTCCGACGTTAGCTGGACTGCCAAAATGCAGAATATGCGCAACTCATAGGGAAGGTTTTGTATTTGAGCGCAGTTAATGATTAGCTTTGCTTCTTTCTTAATTTTCTAAAATTTTCGAAAGTATGAAGCTTCCGCACATGCTCTGTGGATTTCGCATGTTTTCATTGCAAATAAGGGTTCTTTTTAAAATCAATTTCTGACGTTTCTTTCAAGTTCTCCTTCCTCCTCCATGCAGTAAGGACCAAGATAGTGTTTCTCGTATCATAAATTACTTTATTATAACTTTAAAACAAAAGCTAATCCCGAAACAATATTGTGTAGTGTACTGTCTTTTTTTGGAATTTGTTTCGTACAAAGCTATTTATAAACACTAATTTCAAAACTTGACAATCACCTACAGGACATTTGCATTCATGGAGAAAAAAAAACGGAAGAAAATAACGAAGCTGGGGCGAAAACAGCTGAGAAAATCCGCCCCACAAAGTCCCATTGATTGATTCGTCGGAGCTCGACGTCGGACTCCGACGCAGATTCGGAGGCAAATCGCTCCGGTGGAGTAAAAACAGGCGTCGTCATCGGACTTCGACGCATCGGATTCCGACGAGGATCGATGCGTATCTTTTGTTATCCGACGGGATCCGACTCCGATGCACTGTAAATAAAGCTATCGGCGCAACAGCTGATCTTCGATCAGTCTGGCGTTTTCGTTAAGATTTATCGCTTGTTTTTTTTTCTATAGTTGTTATGGGAATTAATAAAGAGCAACTATAAGAGGAAATTAATGAATATTTCGGAAAAGTCGAACAACCAAATATTCGAATAGTTCGATTATTGCAACTTTTCGGATACTCAAGTATTCGAATGTTCGACTAATTTCATCAAAAACTTCTCGAAAGCCAATTTGGTGAAACCCTTGAGCTTCAAAAACAGTGAACACCAGTGAAATGTAGCCTCCGCCGGCTGCTGCAACGTCAGAAAAATTCGCTCCGAATCGGTTAACCCTCCGTGATTCCTATTCATTACATACATAGGTGCAGTCCTTGTCGAAAAGATAGACGGATTGCGCCTGCAGTTTCATAGCGTTGTGGCTACATATTCGCGATGGGACCTACTCGACCCTCTCACTTGGAGCGTACTCTCTCACATCCCTCGTCCAAGTCCCGGCACAATTCTGCAGTCACGGAATCAGTCTATTAGGTTGTTGCGGAAATAATTGCCGTTTCACAGTATGCTTGAAAAAAAACTTTTTTCTTGCCCGGTTCAACAACTTCAAGCCAACTTGTGCTAGCTCCTGGTAGGGTTTGTTCTGCTCTTTCAGATGCTTCTTCAATCATCTGGCTAGCTCTTCCCTGGACTTTTTAGTAGGGTTGCGAAAAATGGTGAGCCGACGCGATTTTCGAGTGATCATGTTGTACGAGTTCAAACTCAGCCGTTCTGCAGCTTAAGCAGCCCGTAATATAGCGCCTGCTTTTGGCACGGACTCTCCTTCCGAAAGGACAATGAGGTGCTGGTTTGCAAAATTCTCTTCCGGCGATTTTGATTTCGAAGATAAACCCGGTCGTGGTCGAAGGATGTCGCTGGACGATCAAGCACTGAGAGCAGTGGTGGAAACGATATTCGATACTACTACTCGTACGTTGGCGGCAGGCCTAGGGGTTCACTATGCTACAGTTTCAAAACATTTGGCCTCCATTGGCATGTTTAGAAAAATGCAGAAGTGGACACCCCATTATCTGACCGATGACCAGCAATCCACCCGCTACGAGATCTGTTCTAACCTCCTCGTTCACCAGAAAAACGAGCCTTTTCTTGACCGTTTAATAACTGTAGATGGAAAATGGCTCCTATTTGATAATAAGAAACGTGGTTATGTATTGGTAGACAAGTTCTCTACCCCTTCAAGCTTCCCTGAACCAGATCTTCACCCTAGAAGGGTTAGGTTGACAGTTTGGTGGTGTTGTAAGGGTGTTATTCATCATAGCCTTCTGCAGCCTGGTCAGGCGGTTACGTCAGAGTCTTACTGTTCTGACTTAGGCCTGATGTATGAAAAGTTGCGACAAATGTGGCCGGCATTGGTAAACAGAGGTGGGCCTGTTCTGCTCCAGGGTAACGCTAGGCCTCACACTTCAAAACTCACCCGGCAAAAACTGACGCAGTTAGGCATCGAGGTTCTCCCTCACCCACCTTACTCTCCAGACCTCTCCACTACCGACTATCACTTTTCCCGGGCTCTCGAAGCAAACCTG
This sequence comes from Ancylostoma ceylanicum, assembly GCA_000688135.1. NCBI lineage: Eukaryota > Metazoa > Nematoda > Chromadorea > Rhabditida > Ancylostomatidae > Ancylostoma > Ancylostoma ceylanicum. The sequence continues at coordinate 75,927 of JARK01000281.1, read as the reverse complement.
CGTCAGCAGCAGTTTCCTGATTTGGAGCATGTTGAAATTGCCTTACAAGAGTTCTTAAAATCTTGTGATCTCAGTTTCTATTGTAAAGGTATAAATGAATTACCGGATCGTTGGCAGAGATGTGTAGAATCTGATGGATTTTATTTTGATAAATAAAGTTGAGTTTGAACAGAGTTACAGCATTTTGAACTGGACTGTCTATTTCGGCAATTAATTTCGCAACATCCTGGTATTTTTTCGAGGACTGCACACACATGCATACTTACACACAAACTTTCACTTTTTTATATTATACACCAACTTTCACTTTTTTATATTCAGGTTTGAAGTGAATTCACGAGAGCGGGGGTAGTAGTGTGGACTTATTTCGTCATTATATGCAAATCTAGCTTCTTTTCTATCGCTCCAGTGCATTATAAATCTTTATTCACATTCTTTCTATCCATTTACTACTGTTAGATTCTGCCCTGCCGTTTTTTATAATTCCTGCGTTTGTTTACCTGGCCTTATTTCACAATAACTGAATTGTATTTCAGACCACCATTCACTCCAGCTCTGCCGCTGGTCAGAATGCTACGATTAAGGCTCTACAGGTTTGTGTGTCATTTCCGGGTAGCGGTCGTGAAGAACGATAGGTAGTGACAGCTGCCATCTGCGCAGCGCACCCATGCAAAGGTTGCAACGCCCACTTAGCATTATGCACTGGCTAGCGCACCCTGTCGAATGGATCGACGAGTTCATTCTGTTTAAGACTAGGGTGAATGTGGATTTTCTGATATTTAACGCAGAAGCAGAAGTACGAACAGTGTTTACACGCCAAGTTTCAAAGAAAATTAAGCATCAACTGTTTTTGCCGGGCTGATTCTTATCTGTTCGATTATGTCCGATCTTGTCCGACCCCACCCATCCGAACTCGTCCGCAATGCAGCGTCCCACCTCATCCGAGCGGGGTCCTATCTCGTCTGTGACATGTCCGATCTCGTCCGCGCAGTGCCGAGGCGCGTAGAAGAGAATTCAAAGGATTTGAATGTTGTGATCGCGTAGGAACTGCACAAACCCTGGAGTTTTGTTTGGCCGTCATTTTTTATTCATTCATGAGCGGGTATTTTAATTGAAACGTGTGGTCCTGTAGATGTCCGCAACGCTTGCCATCACTTCGTATCATAGGTGGAGTAGTTGTGAGAATGGGCCCGTAAAAGTGAAGATTCTTGAGAAAAACCGCAGATGGGTAGGGTGAAGCTCGGTGGGCACCAAGCGTCGACCGGGCCGGAAGGGGGGGGGGTGCTGACGGAATACTATTATTAATACTATGCCAAAATTCGCGCAGAGGAGCAAGAGTACTACTGGAATTTTTATCTGGCGTTGCCATCTGAAATAAAATGNAAAATTAATTTAAGTAGGGTGAAGCTCGGTGGGCACCAAGCGTCGACCGGGCCGGAAGGGGGGGGGGTGCTGACGGAATACTATTATTAATACTATGCCAAAATTCGCGCAGAGGAGCAAGAGTACTACTGGAATTTTTATCTGGCGTTGCCATCTGAAATAAAATGCTGCGTGAGAATCTAGTCCTGAATATCCATGCACATGTCAAAATTTTGGCACCACCTAATTCAGAGTAATACAGGAGGCTCCCTGAAGCACGGTGATTTAACGTTGGAAGGTGAGAACAATGCTTGAAAATATTAAGGGATCCCATCTGAACGGAAGCCAAAGTGAGAGATCATCTAAGAAAAATCTAATTTTTTTAAGTTTCGAACGTCTATTTTCAGGGAAGTCGGAAGTACACTTCAGAGGAGTCATTCTCTGACTAGTAAGCACAATGTGCTTACTCACACGAAAAAGAAATGCACTGCATAAGTATATGAAAGAAACTCAGGCTTAGCCGCTTAATTTGTGAAAAAAATTGAGACGCGGTCAAGTAGAGTCCGCGCCGCGACCCGTCGTGGGCGTAATATTGAAGCTTTCTCAGAACCGAGGTTCCTAGGGAATACAGGAAGATTTCCTCTCTCCAATAGTCTGCAAAATTTTCAGATTGATTTCGGAATCAGGCCGAAATTTTTTCCAAAGTCCGGCTATTTTCAGATATTGAATGTTTTTTTTTTCGGCTCTAACTGGAATCATTTCCCGGATGCGAGGTTGCCAGCGTGTTCAGCTCACGATTCTGGGTCGATTGGTACCTGGGCGCAGAATGGATCTTCGCTGGGAAGTTCGGAATGTCGACTGGTGAGAACGCTATAACGGGCATTCTCATCGGCTAGATGAGGAACTACGTAGACAAGGGCAAAGGAGAATTCCCGTTATAGTATTCTCACCAGTCGGCATTGCGAGCTTCCCAGCGAAGATCCATCCTGCACCCAGGTACCAATCGACGCAGAATCGTGAGCTGAACACGCTGGCAACCTCGCATCTGGAAAAGATTTCAACGGATCCTGAAAAACGGATTCTAAATTCGAAAATAGTCCAACTTTGGAGGAAAATTTCTGCTTGGTTTTAGAAGCAATCAGGAGAAGTTGCACTCTTATGGTTAGAAAGAGCAAATCTTCCTCTATTTCCTAGAGTCTCGCATTTGAGAAAGGTTCACTATTGTGCTCGAGACGGGGTGTGGTGCGGTCCCTACTTCTGCGCGTCTGAGTTTTTCCAGAAATTTGGTATTCTGAGAATTTTGTATTCTGAGAAAATTTTGAGAATTTTATGCAATCTATGCAGCAAGCCCATGCAACAACAACCACTCCACCAAAAGTAAAGGTTTTCGCCAAGCTTGGCCGAAAAGTGAAGGTTGGGTGAGACCCATTTTCTCGGTATTCCACCTAAGCTCCGTATACAGGGACCGTCAGTGACGATTGCCACTCCCGCGGACTAGGGGCGCCGCAACATCTACGCGGCGCGGGCGAGGCAACAATCAACATCTCCATTTTTTCGCCCGCTCATCATGGATGTTGCGGCGCCCCCAGTCCTCGGGAGTGGCAATCGTGGTTGACGTTCCCTGTACATCATAGTTATATTTACCTTACGTACCACGGTCGAACGTTAGCTTTAGTTACGTCTAACCCGCCAATTCATGATCTACTTGTCAGGCATAAAGATATGAAGGAGGGTAGGTGTTGCGGGAACCCGCTCAAATGATGCGATAAACGCGTCCCGTAGAATGTAAAAGTGAAACTTCCAAGAGGTGCCAGCGAAGGAACCAGCACTGAATCAGAATCGCGAGTACAACTGTAACTGTGCCTACTGTTTTTTCTTGATGAATTTATGTAGAGGAAACACAAATTGGTCATTTTGAACGTTTATTTTACCCATAGTGGTAAAGCTATAGTATTGATTGCACTGCGATACTCCTGTTACCATCGATCACAAGAAAACAAACCTCCAATTTTGCGTTATGATAATTGGGCTCTTCATTATAAATGTGACAGTAACTTTGAATCGTAGCGGAGTTGCATGCGGCATATAAACCCTTGGGGTACAACTTTTTTGAACAAATGAGCCTTCCTTGCTGCATTATACACTGTGGCAATCCCACCCCACATGCTAAAGCCGAATACGAGAAACTTTATGAAAGTAACAGAACAGTTAATAAAACACACAAAAGCTAATGGACAGGCTCACAAAGCAACCACTTGGTGATAAAATGAATCGACCATGTTGCTCAGGAAACCTTCAGGACACCATCAGACCAACTTTTTGCCAGGAAAGAAGATTTGAGCTCTGTTGTGAGTCACACGTGATTAAATTGTTCTTGTTCTTCCGGGCATACACCTGTCGTTTCCCACCACCCAATCTCGTTAAGGTCTCTGAGCAACTCAATATGGTCAGAGGGGGTTTTTTTCAAACCGTGTTCAACCTTTGTACTTCGTCTGTATATTCTTTTCTTTTGGCTGCAGGACGCTCTTCAAGAAAAGGAAAAGCATCTGGAGCAACTAATGCGAGAAAGGGATATGGAACGATCCGAAATGGGTCACTTGGCAAGTCAAGATCAGTCGGAAAAGGTGGGCTATAAGGCAAATCTTTATTCAGCTCATTGATTATGTTTTCCTACAGTGGAAGTGCTTCTTATATCAGTAGTTGTTTATCATGTTCTTTATAGGTTGCTAGGCTAGAATCGGAGAGAAAAGCTCTGAGAAGCGAACTTCTGGCTAAAGATAAGATTATTGAAGATCTGAATTTCCGAATGGAAGAAGAAATCATTTCGAAGGACTACCAGATACAAGAGTTGCGGAAGAAGCTCATACCGGCGTCGGCAAGTAGTTACCTGATTGAAGTTAATCGATAATGCACTTACCGGCAAGACTTACAGGACTCTGCTGCTACTGCCTCTGGGGAGTCGCTGGGTGATAGTTGCTCGGATAAACAGATCGAGGATGATAGAAAACGGAGTGGTTTCGAGTCAAAATATGCTGAACTCGAAAGAGAGCCGAAAAATAGCAACCGGGTTAGCCTAGAGGTGGGCGGAATTTCGATTAGTTTGCTACATATTGATAGTACAAATGAGGCAAAATCTGCTGTACAATCTTCCGATTTTGATTTCGTATTTTTTCAGCAGAATGACAAACTTTCTAACTCGAACTCAAATTTGATGGCGGAAATTCACGCGTTGAAGGCTCAACTCACATCTGTTGAAAGTGACAGGGATAAGTTCAAGCACATGTTGGATTCGGAAAAAGTAACGAATGAGAATAATTGCCAACTGCTGGAGTCTCTCCGAGATGAACTTGCCTCGGTAAAAGTCTATCAGTTGTTCCCATGTTCTCTCTTTGTAAAACCACAGACACAGAAGTAGGACAAGTAATATTCCATTGGTTGTCTTTAGGAGTTTGTCATGAAATTCCTAGCGTTGTTGCAGATGATTTGGAGGATTTCCCGCATTGAAAATTGTAATTTGACCTCATTGTACCTAAAAAAAACTAATTACTATTCTTATTCTAGACCAAAGAACAGACTGCAAACGATCGTTTTATCATCGAAGAACAGCTTACCACAGTGAAGGATAAGCTTGAAGAGAAAACGAAGCTACTAGACGCTGCAGAAAGTTCGTTGACTACTGCTCAGAAAGAACTGCAGAATGTCAGAGGTACTTCCTTTCACTCTAACAATTTTTGGCTCCCTTTCTTTTCCAGCATTGTTATTGCATCCTGTTAGGGTGATGAATTGGGAATGCGCGTTCTTTGCTTCAAACAAAAATTGTTCTAGAAGTGACTGTACACGACCTCAGTTAGAAATACGTCGACATTTGGTGCTACTGACCCTCCCTCATCTTTCACACAGGGAATTGCAGTATAATGACAAGACCGAGAGACAATTGAATAAGATTTGCGGACATGTCGCAATCAACATTTTCCCCTGGTTATCCGATTTCTCAGTCCTAGTAGTGAAAGGTATCTTGAGACCTAACAAAATAATCAGAGATATTTGACTGGCAACTTACCACTTGTTATCGAAATGAGTGGTTCCCAATCTTCATGTGAATCTTTATGAGCCTATTTTGTGAGCATTTGAGACAATTTCCCTAATGCATTCGAGAGCTGGGATTCATGAAACAATAAGCAAGCACACTAACGATGGTTTGTGTGATTGGTTTTCGTATAGACTACGTAATGCTCTTATAGGAGACGTATAGTCTGTTAGCTCAGGGAGTGCCCATGGGGGGACATTGTCTGCAATTACGACCGCATTTGTATCGGCCTGCAGATCGGCTGGTTTGATCCAAAACAGTGGTGAAACATCTAAATCGATGGGATCATACCACCAGTTTCAAAAGTATCAGTTTGTTGCGAAATTATTTGTCGAAATAGACAGTCCAGTTCAAAATGCTGTAACTCTGTTCAAACTCAACTTTATTTATCAAAATAAAATCCATCAGATTCTACAAATCTCTGCCAACGATCTGGTAATTCATTTATACCTTTACAATAGAAACTGAGATCACAAGATTTTAAGAACTCTTGGAAGGCAAATTCAACATGCTCCAAATCAGGAAACTGCTGCTGACGCAGGTTTGCTTCGAGAGCCCGGAAAAAGTGATAGTCGGTAGTGGAGAGGTCTGGAGAGTAAGGTGGGTGAGGGAGAACCTCGATGCCTAACTGCGTCAGTTTTTGCTGGGTGAGTTTTGAAGTGTGAGGCCTAGCGTTATCCTGGAGCAGGACAGGCCCACCTCTGTTTACCACTGCCGGCCACATTTGTCGCAACTTTTCATACATCAGGTCTAAGTCACAACCAGGGTCAAGCGTAGAATGGTAATTTATCAAGGGGGGCCGCCTCGTGGAGTGCTAGAGGGGTCGCCTCCTCCTGCACTCCCGGGGTGGTATGATGGCAGCAAGGTAGGGAAGTACAATTTAATTTTTAATTTTCCTGTAGTTAGCTATAGTTTCCCAGGACATTGACATAATTATTGGTAACGTAAATGTAATACTAAGTGTTGAATCACCAACATCCTGAGTAGCGTCGGTTCAGTGGTAAAGACTCTGTTTTCCACTAACAAGACCCTGGTTCGATTCCTCGCGGGAGCGGGCTTTTGCAAACACTCCAGCATATTCTTTCTTTTCAATAGGAACATAACAAGAGTAAAATCCTTAGTGAGCATTTTTCCTTAAGCTTTGACGTTTTATTTGGCTGGAAATCCAATGCTGGGGCCCAATAATAGTGCAGCTCAAAATGCAATTTCATAGATGGTGTCCTACCCCCTTCGGACAGCACATAGTGTCCCAATACTGTGTAGGCGCTTTTTCGGAGTAAAACCTTATTTTTATGCAATATCCCAATTCTTCTCATTCGCTGACATCATTTTTAAGGCGATAAGACTACATGTGACATGACCATAAATTTTGCTAAATTCCAGGTTTATTGCTACCCAATAACTGCCAAAATAAGAAGCCCACCTGAAAAAAAACCTAGTGCACATGAAAGAGCAAATCTTCCTCTATTGCACCTGTAGAAATTGTTCCATCTTACAAAATAACTATGAATTTACTCGCCTTAGAATAATAGCACTCTCCAAAACTTGCCAAAAATTCGGTCATCTTTCAAAGGCTTTTTTCTCTGCTTATACGTTGAAGCTGACAAAAACTTAAACATTATTCTTAAAGAGGAGGTCAAGTTCTATGTCCCTTCAAAATTTCAGCTTTCTAGCTTACTTGGTTCAGGTGTTATTCCGTTGGTAAACTGATGGTAAATCGTTGGTAAAAATGACAAATTTCCCATCTTTTTACCAACGATTTGACACCCTAATTTAACCCGAATAGATCAAGTTTTTTAGAAGGAAAAGCAGTGCGCCAGAAAGCGCAAATCTTCCTGATATCAGAACGGGTTGAGCCATTTTCCCAGGTTACATGCCAACCCTTTTTAAATTCGTGACAAACAACCATACATTTACATGTGTACGATTCTAACTCTGAGTCAAACAAAGCCAATCACGCACTGATTTTACCGCTCAAAAATGATTGCGATGATTTGATTTTGTTCGAACACATGGATATTTAACGTCAGACCCCCCACACATCCAATTTTGCATTTTGCAAAAATTAGGCTCGGGCGGGGATCGAACCCTGGAGCTGTTTGAGCACGAGCAGGACTTCTCTGTCACTCCAACTGCCTACAAAAAGTTCGTAGAGTGTGCGACAGACACATGTTTGACAACTGGACTACCTACTGGACTACCTACTCCTACTACCTCAACTACTTGAGGTTAATTGATAAAATTTGAAATTCAATGTTGAAAAATTGATTTTAAAAATTAATTTAATCCAAAAAAGAATTTTCTACGTACTTTAAAAATTGCTAATATATAATAATTTATAATTATACTATTATATATTCAAAATATATAATAACTAAAAATTTCTGAAAAAAATGAAAATACTGGGGGTTCGCATATTCCCAGTCTACGAGGGGGTCGCCTCGAGGTCCATTTTTTACCAACGCCACGCTTGACCCTGGTCACAACAGTAAGACTCTGATGTAACAGCCTGACCAGGTTGCAGAAGGCTATAATGAATAACACCCTTACAACACCACCAAACTGTCAACATAACCTTTCTAGGGTGAAGATCTGGTTTAGGGAAGCTTGGAGGGGTAAAGAACTTGTCTACCCATACATAACCACGTTTCTTATTATCGAATAGGAGCCATTTTTCATCTACAGTTAATAAACGGTGAAGAAATGGCTCGTTTTTCTGGCGAACGAGGAGGTTAGAACAGATCTCGTAGCGGGTGGATTGCTGGTCAGCGGTCAGATCATGGGGTGTCCACTTTTGCATTTTTCTCACCATGCCAATGGAGGCCAAATGTTTTGAAACTGTAGCATAGTGAACCCCTAGGCCTGCCGCCAACGTACGAGTAGTAGTATCGAATATCGTTTCCACCACTGCTCTCAGTGCTTGATCGTCCAGCGACATCCTTCGACCACGACCGGGTTTATCTTCGAAATCAAAATCGCCGGAAGAGAATTTTGCAAACCAGCACCTCACTGTCCTTTCGGAAGGAGAGTCCGTGCCAAAAACAGGCTCTATATTGCGGGCTGCTTCCGCTGCAGAATGGCTGAGTTTGAACTCGTACAACATGATCAGTCGAAAATCGCGTCGGCTCACCATTTTTCGCGACCCTATAAAAAAGTCCAGGGAAGAGCTAGCGAGATTATTGAAGAAGCATCTGAAAGAGCAGAACAAACCCTACCAGGAGCTAGCACAAGTTGGCTTGAAGTTGTTGAATTGGGCAAGAAAAAAATTTTTTTCAAGCTTACCGTGAAACGGCAATTATTTTCGCAACAACCTAAGAGGTCGAATTATTTATTATTAAATTCAATCTCTTGGCCGATACCACTCCTAATTGAAGACAAAGTCCTTCCATGGGCACTTCATGAGTAGAGTGTTGACCGAATCGAATAATATTCGAATAATTATTCGAATATTCGATTATTCGAAACATTCGAATATTCGATTATTCGAAACATTCGAATATTCTAATATTCGGCATGGGCAACATATTCGATTATTCGAATAATTCGAATATTCGATTACTTCTAATTGTTCGATTAGTCGAATATTCGAATATTCGATCACTCTTAATTATTCGATTATTTGAATATTCGAGGTAGACGCGCTCAAATATTCGAATAATATAATAAGATGTCTCAGTGGCAGCTTCGTCCTTATAGCCATTCTCGAATAATTTCCTCAACAAACACCCAGTTGAACGGCCAAGGCTCTGATGATCCAAATTTCTCGTTGGTTTTGTTCAGGAGGGAACTATTTGCTTTACGATGCGCAATATCACCTGCTGCCATCTACAAACCGCTGCAATTTTGTGGCAATTCTGAAAAATTCCGTGAATTAAGCGCGATTCTCCCCCACTCCACGAGCTCAATTTAGTGAGCAAACCCTCAGGAAAGGCAAAGAACTTCCCAAGGGATTCTCAGTCACCCTATAGCCCCAATCTGGTCTTAGGGACTGGATTGACGGATCGCGGGAGCTTTTAACGCTTGAAAATCAATTTGCAAAGTTGTAAAGCCAGTATCTGCGATACCACACGTCTTCAAAATTTTCCTCATAGGGCAATGGTTTTTAATGCAGCGAAATCGAGCTCTTTTAGAAGGATGGCAAGAGATCGCCAGATGTTGGAGTTTGTACTTCCATCGATAGCTGTTTTCGTTCTATTTCGAAGGTAAAAAGACTGTCGATGGTGGTAACCGATGAATGAGACGGCTAGCACCGTTATCTTTTCGTTGCACCCATCGCTGAGCGATATACTCACAGTAGTTTGCTTGGAACATGGATAATTGAAAGGAAAGGAAGCAGCCAGAATTGGTTCCATCTACGTAGTAGTCCACAATGATTGCTTCACGCTTAGAGAACAGCCCCACATCGCTACGTTCTCCGTAGGTGTTTGATCTGTTTTTATAAGCACCGAATCGTCCGAGAATATCTACGCACCATTGGAGGTCCTAGCCCTTTTCCAAAAAATTTACGGCAGGCTTCTTCACAATGCTTGATAAAGCAGATGTGTCTTTGACTTTTTATTCTTTTAAGGCTTTGTTCTTAGTTTTTCAAAATCAACTCTGATTCCTATGTAAACATATTTTTGAAATACTGGACCACTATGTTCCCATTTGGGAGAAACCACACGTCTTTTCAACGCAGTTCCCCTACCACCAGTTTGCCAGCGCCAGTGAGAGTTGAATAATATTCGAATAATTATTCGAACCATTCGAATATTCGAAGAAGTAGATTATTCGAATTATTCGAATAATCGAATATTCGATGTTTTCAAAATATTCGTTTGTTCGAATATTCGAATATTCGGCTTTTTCAAAATATTCGTTTATTCGAATATTCGAATATTCGGCCTTTTCAACATATTCGTTTATTCGAATATTCGAATATTCGGCCTTTTCAGAATATTCGTTTGTTCGAATATTCGAATATTCGGAAAAATATTTCGAATGCAACACTCTATTCATGAGCTAACAGACCATACGTCGCAAAAGTTGGTTTGCTAGACTGCCTTCGCTTATTTGCTATGGAACACGATAATAAATCTCGTGAAGAGCTTCTCCTAGCCCAGGAAGGCAGGGAAAGTTGAACATTTTCAGATAATGGCTCTCAAACTCAGACCGCGCTTCCTTCAAGGCTGATTTGCTTCCTTTCAGGCGAGTTGCGGTCTGCCCTCAGTGAGGTCGAAAACCAGAAGAAAACTATCACCTCTCTTTCGGTTGCTGAAAGTTCAACTGAAAAAGCCTTGAACATGAGGGTAGACGAACTTGAAGAACAACTGCAGGATAAGAACAAAACACTGGAAGCTATGGAACACGATAAAAAGTCTCTCGAGGAAACAGTGCGCACTAGCATGGAAGAGCTGCAACAGCTGAAGAATGCTTTGGGAACTCTAGAAGAGGATCGGAGCACTATACAGGAAGCGTTTAATTCTTTGAAAAAAGAGAGATTGTTGCTGGAACAGCAGTTGGCTGAACAACGGACTGAAAATGAGAACCGTTTGGCTGAGCTCACGGAGAGGATTGCTGCTGTGAATGCTGTAAAAGAGTCTATTGAAGCTGAATTAAGCCATGCAAGGGCCGAAAATGAAGAGTTTCTCAGAGAAAAGAGTGCGATAACGATACAGCACACCGAGTTCAAAGACAATGCCGACCGTGTGAGCAAAGAGACTGCGGAACGATGTACACATCTAGAGGCGCGTATCAAGGAGTTAGAATCTCAGGTGAGCTCTCATAGCCTTGCATGCATTATATCAAAAAAAAAAAAAATTACTATGACTCGAAATACCTTCTGCTGGCTGCAGCGCACTCTCTGAAACGCTTCGTCAATTTGTTGGCTCAAGCGCACTGTTTGTTGCTATTCAGTAATCGCAATTTTTGAAGTTTTTTTTTCTAACGGATTCAAACTCGGGTGAGCTCTTAACTTGTTTGGCTTGTTATCAAATACCGTCAAATCCCACTAGTCTAATCCTTTGTTTTGAGATTTATGCAGTTTCGTTTTGTTGATGGAATTCAAAGTTGTCAGCGTTCTAGCCAATCACAATCCCTCGTGTGATTTGCCCAAGGAATCCAATTTTGTGTGCATTTTGGATCACAAGTTCTAGAACAACCTCGAACAATCTGGGAAAACAGGGAAGAAGGCGGCGGGAAACTTTTCCGAACTATTAGTTGGATTTCTTCAATAGCGGCTGGTGCTGATGTGCAGACACATATTGGGTTGGGCAATAAGTTCGTGCTGTTTTTCAGGGGCATTGAAATTACTGATTTTCGCGAACAACATAAATCGCAACAAGTGATTTATGTAGCCCCTTTCCTCCGCTATTAATCTCATCGGAGATGGAGCAGCTCCTTGATTTCCTTTCCATGAAAAGCCACATTGTTTGAGACGACCCAACTTGTGACTCTCAACTGCAATTTCTCAGTAGAACTCTAGAAATTGCTCAAGAAAATAACCAAAATAAGTAGTTAGGGACTGCTTCAGGCTTGTAGGGGTTGTATAAGTGATTTTACCTTTTATGCCAGGATGTAGGATACCGTTCTAGTGGAATTTGCCCGGAGGCGGCGTGCCCCCTCAATGTGAGGGGTCACCTCGTTCTGAGCCCTTCGAAGTTTTTTCGCGAACTAAATCAGTTGAACTCAGTTTTCGCTAGAACTCAACATTCTTAGAAGTTCTTCTTTACATCTGGAGCAAAACCTGGCGCGTAAACTTCTCACTGTTTTTCAAACACCAGTTTTGGAAGGAGGACATCCTCTGGGCTAAAATTAACCTCTCTGAGGTGGGCATCCATTATTGCTCCGTCCTTTCAACAGTAAAGGCTTCTCTTTACATGTCTTTGATGTCTGATGCCTTTTGAGTTGCATTCGATCCATGATAGAAGTCAAATAGTAGGAGTGATCGGGGGTTGTCGTCCTAGTTGAAATGGTATTTCATACTCCAGGCGATAGAAAATGAGGAGCGGCGAGAATTGAGGGAATCCGTTTCAATATTTACAAAGAATAAATCAAGAGCTACAAAATGGTTACTCATACGCAATCAAACAAAGTTTGATCTCCAGTAAAAAATTAAGGTGAAAGAACCGCACGAACTTATTGCCCAACCCAATACATGTCCATGTATGAAATTTCAACAAGTAGTCTAATGCGCTCTGCCAGGAAAGGTTCAAATTTGAGAACAATTCCTCTTTTCTAAGCTAAACGAAGAGAGGTTGGCTCTCTCGCGAAAGGAGGAAGAGCTCGCCACCGTGCTGAACGAAATGAGGATGGCTGATGCTGAATACAAAGCAAAACTCGATGCTGTTACTGCTGATCACGCAAAAATTGTGGAGACAGTATGTTGCCTCTCTTCACTTCTATTATAGTTTTTACTCAACCCAGCATCATTTGATTACAGTTACCTTTTCATTGACGACAGCAGAATTTGTTCTAAGTTTATTAAAACGTTTCAGCTCAGTTCCTCTTTGAAGGCAGCGAAATCTAAGTGTCAGGAGTACATTAAGGAATCTGCTGTTTTTAAAGCAAAATTGGCTGATCTTGAGAACGCTTTCGTGGAGGAAAGGGAAAAGCAAGTTGCTCAGTGATCTTTTCTGGAGATTCTCGGTTCTCATCATCCTATCATTTGCTTGGTTCAGATCGAGCAGCAAAGAGAAGGAACTTCAGGAACAGTTGGCCTCAAAAACAGCAGAGTGGAGGAATAATGAAGATGACTTACTCGAAAAGGTTGTTTATTGTTATGATGAACAAGTGCTCCGACTCGCCTCCGGCGAGTCTCGCACTTGCCCGCTTCGCGGGACTTCGGTACTGACGTACCAATAATTTTCAACAAAGCGGATGAAGCCGACACTTGCGAGGCTCGCCTAAGGCGAGTCGGAGCACTTGTAGGGATGTAATCAAATTGTGTGTTGGTAATCGCTTCCGCATAGGAACTTCAACTTCGCATTTAATCCTTTCAAAAACGTTAAATTGACTTGACAGAACTCTGAGAGTTTAACCACTGACAGCAACTTATATTCCAATAAGTTAATGAATAAACAATGAATAAACATTCGCTTTTTTTTCTGGGTTGACGATTCATAGGCATTCGCACATGAAACCTATAGCGTTCGGGTCAGAATTGTGCCCCACAGCGCAAAAAATCATTGTGATCTACGCGAAGCGCGGCGAAGCTGCGCTTTGCGCGGATAATAAAAAGCGGAAATACGGATAATTTTTTACACACACACACTTTTACATTTTTCTGGAAAAACGGGAGAAGACTCTGACGTTGCACTGCGGGGCACAATTCTGAGTCGAACGGTATAGGTTTCATGTGTGTTTGTCGGTTGGATCGTGAGATATAAGCGATAACCAACAAACGCACAAACAGATGAGTTTTACTATATGATGGATGTTGAATATAAATAATAATATGTTCGGAATGTTTCGAAAATTTCAATCTATTTCCAGCTGGAACAGAACCGTTTGATTATGAAGACAACAGTGTCAGAAAAATGTGATCTAGAAAAAGCTAAAGAAAACGCGGAAAAGGAGGCTGAGCTATGGAAGGAGGAAGTGAGTAGGTGAGTTGTACATTCCTTTCCTGTATTTAAGTAATCACATTCAACTCGTTGGGGTTCTGTGGTTACGAATTTGAACTGTCCATGAAAGCTGGCTCACATACTGTTGTCAGCTGAGCGCAGGTCGTGTTACCGGCTCTGCTGGTATAACTATGTTTATACTTTTTTCGCGAGGTGAATACGACACGGCGACTGCCATTATATGCACATGCGCGACACGACGGGTAGTGAAGCCGTCACATTGCACAGTCTTGATTTAGTGTGGGGGTCAAGAATTGTGCGTTTTTATGAACAGTCTTCCGTTCCCGTTGGCTCCATGCAGAAAAAACGAGAAAAACAGGAATAACATCCAACTGCAGTCCATGAAATCATTGCATTGTGTCTGTTACAGTACACGAAATCATTGCATTGTGTCTGTTAGCAGACGTGACGCGAATTCGGCCCATCGCGTCGTTTTGAAAAGGAGTAGTATGTATAGGCAGGAATAGTATAAACATTATAAAAATACCGCTTTCAAACTGTTTGTTTTTGCGCGGCGTGACGCCGCAACGAGGTATAAAGCATCAGTCGCGCGTCACAAGCCTGCATCCACTTGCGGAGGATTTCCCATGAAGACCTGTGAACGTGGCGTGAACACTCTGGCTGAAAATATGGACGCCCCGAATAGCCGAGAGGCCGCAAACGCATGTCGTACCTGCTTCTGAGCTACGTCCAGCTACTCACAGAGTCGTACGCAAGGTCCAGACACATGTTGCTTGTTGCACCCGTAATCGTAGCCAGTGGCGTGCCGCCAGCTACACCAGTGACCGCTGGGAATTAGGCCCATAACAACGTGTGTCTTTACTAATTACGCTTGTCTAGGGTACGCCAGCTCATGTCTTCGGCGCCATTTGTTTCGCTGTGATCCTAGCTGCTCGTGCAGTCATATACGGACTTCACTAGCCGGTGCTAACGCTTTTACTCCCTGTTAAATTATTTTGAATTGACTCTTGCAGTCTCATTGATCGGTATATTCAATCTCATGCATCTATGCATCAAAACGAATTTAGCGAGTATCAGACTGCAAGCTCTCACTGAAGCAAATGCTTAACGGATCCAGCGGGCTCGGAAACATCAAAAAGATTTTTTTCGCTGAAGCTTTGCATGGAGAGCGATGTGGAATGCTTAACGCAAAAATCGGATCCATTTTGCCCCTTAGTCCCATTTTTGCAGGGTTACCATGTATAGGTACATGGATTCTCATATGTATTTCAACATCTAAGCGCGGTGATGTACTTGTTGAGCGAGTTCTCCACTTTTTTGCTGTTGGTATAAGGGATGAAGGAAAAGGTGGTCGGCTTTAATCAGTCCCATTCGTGGGATGCGCCACACATTCAACTTCATCTGGGCATGATAGAGGCATTGAATGCGTATTTACCCTATACAGTAACTTGTGGGGGGGGGGGAGGCATGCGATGTATTAAATCAGTGCTTCATCCTACCAGACTCCTCTTGTACCATTTTACCGACCTCGGGGGATGGATGGCCACGGGCGCGATCGAACCATCCACCGTGGGCATGCGCAGCTAGCCTCTTACCACCATACGTACGATAGGGGTGAGACAGGGGTCAGAAAAGTGAAGGTTGTCTGGGCCGAAATGTGAAGGTTGTTCCCCAACCACAGCTTCGATAGTGCTGCGGAAGGGTCCACCAAAGTGAACTATGACATATAATAGACCGTGAAAGCTGTTTGAAACATGGAAAAACCGAAACTGTTCTAATATTGCTCAGAAAGTGCAGGAAAGATCGTTTGTTCGAGGATGGAACGCCGAAGCTGAGATTTGCGCCGGCTTCCTGCCTTCGTGCCGGGACCAGCGCTCAACCTAACGTAGAAAATGCCCAAGCTCGATTTTTGCTAAATGTTTCGGTAGCTTCGCAGAAGTGTATGTTGCGCAGTTGTCAGCGACTTTCTTCATAAAATTCCCTACAAGATGACATCAAGATCGACAAATTTCGTGGAAAATCCAGGGAGAAATCTAATTTTTTAAATTTAGACGGGGGATTTGCGTCCTTTAAAATTTCTCGCCAATCTTGAGGAACTGTGACTTGCGCACAGTTGTCTGTCCAATTGCTGATGTCGTTGTGAATACGGTGGTCATCACAGGAAATGAGTTCGTCTGAAATTGGCCTGGAGAACGGGTCATTTTTGAAAACGCTTTTTCAGTGAATATCTTTTCGAAAAACCAGGTGTTGCGCAGTTGTCAGCTGCCGAGCCCGTGAGATTCCGAGTAGAATGATATATAGCACTTGGCACTTCCTTCCATGCTGGGCTGAAAAAGCCCGCCTGAGACAAATGCCCCGTGTAGCTCAGGGGGGTTAGCGAGAGAGCACGCGATATTGGAGGGCGCCAGACGCGAAGGGGAGAGAGACGGGGCATCTGTCTCACCCTAGGTTTACCGTCAGGAGTGAACGAAAGTATCGAGTATTATATATCATTCTACTCAGAAGTTCATTCTGAATTCAGCCGACAACTGCGCAACATTCAATTCCTTCAAATAAGCAAGACATTCCTGTTTTCACATTTTGAAGCGTTTCTCAGCCATTTTCTATTGCACTTCTGCGATCTTGCTACCACCTAATCCTCAATAGCATTGGTAACCCGTCTGACAACTGCGCAAAGCTTAGTTTTCCAAGTAGCGAGAATTTTGTGAGAACCTTTTCTCGAAAGGCGTTAGCCGGCCATGCTTGAACTTCGACTTTCCCTAGACTGTATTGTATGGAGAATTCAAGCCACAACTGCGCACTCCATGTAATCCTGCTTTGCCCGAAATACAATGCATACTTTTGTTCCCTAGTTTTGGTCCGGGACTGCGCTCCAGACCCATCTTTTCCTCTTCGTCATAGGCGAAGGTTCTCCGTCTGGGCACCATCGAAAGTGATGGTGAGCTGAGACACGTCTCAAGGTATCGAACGTATGCTTACCACTGTGCCACACGCGCCTCCCTGCTGTAGGTACTATGAAAGGTATAAATCAGGCCGTCATCCGACTGCGCATGAGTTCGAAGGCTTATTTTAATTCTGAAAATCTGATCCATATCCAAGTGGTAAAGAAACCACTTTCTTTTCCCACACTCTCCCGCTTTGCCATCGCTGCAATTTTCCGGACATTTGTTCGCGTTACCTTCATCAAGCGGTAGTAGCTTCCGCCACAAAACGGTGGTTTGATAGTCAGATATAGTCCATTTAACCGGGAGTCGGTGTCGGTGGAAGGATCATGGACTGATACGCGGTCATTTTCAATCAATATCAAGCATGCTTTACAGTGCAGAACCGGACAGTCCACCTTCAGTCCGTGAATGCACCAGTACCGACTCCTTTCTGAATGCCCTATAAGTCCCAACACTGTGTGTTGAAGAGGGTCAAGTCACGACACGGTGCAGTGAGATGTGGTCTGTAGACTGGGAGACTGTGTGGTGTCACACAACTGTGTTTAGGAAACTCCGAATTTCCTCGCATAGGATACTATGCGCGCAACCTCTTGTGCGCCCTCACGCGGAGCCACAAATTTTCTGAGGTATATACTAGGTTGCAAAACTGTGGATGTGCGTTTTCGCATAGAACAACAGGGTTCCAAAACTGGATGTGCGTTTTCGCTCAAAATAGTCTTCCAATATTCAACGAAAGTTGCCCATAAATCAGCGATGAATTGCTCTTTAATGTTTTGTAAATTTTAATGTTCTCATTTTCAGACTTACGAAGAATTTCCAGCAAATAACGGAAGAGTATGACAAGTTGGTACGGAGTAAAACGGAAGTAGACGAGCAATTGCGACAGCAGAAGACCGCGTTCATTGCTCTGCAGAACACGGTGCAGTCTACTCCGCGGTTGACCGGCGATTTTCTTCCTCCATTTTAATTACTTGTTCGATTTAGGTTGATGCATCAAAACTTGGTGAAGGTGCTGAAACATTGGCTACAGACTTGGCTGCGGCGCATGAAATCAGTTCTGAGCGACTTGCGGAAGCTAATAAATTACAAACGCTCGTTAAAAGGTATCTCTCTTTAGTATTTGTGATTGCCAATATTTAACTTTTAGGATCAGCAAATACGGTAGTTTTGCTCTAACACATCTTGCTATTTTGCCTTTTTTATTTTTATTTTATATTTTATTTTTTGATTTCTATTTTTTTATTATTAGGTTGGTGCAGAAGGAATGGCGCACTTTTTTTTCTTCATAACCATATGATTTGGTTTGGGTGTAGTGTGACATCTAGGTATAGCTATAGTCTTGTAGAGCGAAGCAAGCTCTTTCCTACTGTGCGTATCATAGGCGCGATAATCGAGGCTCCGACCCCTTTAACATAGGCCGGGAGTCCAGCAGACCCCCTTCACCAAAGCGAGGGAGGGTAAGCCGGGACGGAAGGTAACCATGAAGTAGAAAGATGTGAAACAATAAAAATAAGTGCAGAAGTTGTGTAGTACGATGTGAGACTCTGGGCGCGGCAAGTGACTCTCGATTACTAATTGTAATTGGAGCGCTAAATACAACGCACTGGAACGAGTTGGAAAGATAAAGAATACCGTAGAAAGCATTGAAAACTTCCTAACCATGAACGGTATCTGAACATAACACAAGCCTAGTAGATTGAAGAAGGAATTGAGATATTGGAAAACTAGCCATCGCTGGAGTAGCAAGTTTCATTTTTCGAAAGCAATACTTTTTGCTCACTTTCAGTTTGGTGACGAATAAATCTGCTAAAATAAAATGAATTGAAAATCGCACAATCCTAGGTAGAATCGGATGACCTGTACCGAACACGGAACATCTTCTTTGTACTATACAGGAACAAAAGTTGACTCTTCAGAATGAGGGAAAATGGCGAGTTTTTCTAGTTTTTCACTGTTTTCTTTTTGTATTTCAAACCAAATAATGTATCCTGCATCCTGAAAAGAAGCAGAGAAAATTTTCTCTCAGCTGATACCCAACATGCCATGCGAAACTCGATTTTACTCCGTGGAAAGGGTGGGGGAGCCAAAGCCTTTGCATTGGCTCCAGCCTGTAGTTAGAGAAAAAAGAAATAGTACGCAGAAAGTGGAGGGCGCCAGATCGGCTGGAGCCATTGTATAGGGCTTGGTGCCGGTACACTCTCACAAACGAGTACGCGTTTTCCGGTGGAATATAGTATAGTAGGAGCATGGATTTGACGACAGGTTGGTACTATACTATTGGGGAAAATAGCGTGTTTTTTTTCTGTGGGTTTCGAAAACATCAAAGTGTACAAAGATGCAGTCAGTGGGACATTGAGGATATGACATAAACTTGTAGCAAATTCAATGCTCGTTTTCCTCGGATCTTTCGATTTTCGAAATAAACCGCGTTATCATGTTTCCATGATGAGAAAGTGTGCGGCTTGGACGTGGCTCAAGTGATGACTCATTGCACCACGCACCAGCTCCACTGCAAATGGAGAGTGTACCTCTACCGATTCGTGTAGTATAAGGAAGCCTCCCTCGAATCTATAATAGAAACCCCGAGGGGTAGATGAGTATCGATTTATTGATTTTTGCGCAATTTTACTCAGCGTTGGTGAAGACATATGTTATAGGGTTTTTCAGCTCGCGGCTTTTACGAAGACATGGATTACCTTTCAAAAACTAGAAAAACTTGACAGACTTCGGTAGTTTTTTTTTAAGATTCGGTTCCTTTCTCTGTCCTTTCTTCTAGATGACGAAAACACTCACAACACTCACAATCGTGCATACACCCCCCCCCCCCCCGGCCGACTACCCCTTCATTATCGGAGGTCTTAGACCCCTCACGCGGACGTGTGTGGCGCAGTGGTAAGAGACTCGTTGCGCACGCACACGGTGGATGGTTCGATCGCGCCAGAGGCCAACCAAGCCATCCATCTCCCGTGGTCGNCCCCCCCCCCCTCCGGCCGACTACCCCTTCATTATCGGAGGTCTTAGACCCCTCACGCGGACGTGTGTGGCGCAGTGGTAAGAGACTCGTTGCGCACGCACACGGTGGATGGTTCGATCGCGCCAGAGGCCAACCAAGCCATCCATCTCCCGTGGTCGGTGAATTGGTACCTGAGGAGACTAGGAGGATGAAGCACTGACTTGGTTCATCGGATGCCCCCCGCAAGTCACTGTATAGGGCACATAAGCATTCAACGCCTCTACGATGCTCAGATGAAGTCGAACGCGTGGCGCATCCCACGTGACGGGATTGATCAACACCGACCACTTTATCCTTTTTATCCTCAGATCCCCGGCTCCTCCCTATCGCACGTATGGTATACATGGTGTCGGCTAGGGC
Organism: Ancylostoma ceylanicum; assembly: GCA_000688135.1. Classification (NCBI taxonomy): domain Eukaryota; kingdom Metazoa; phylum Nematoda; class Chromadorea; order Rhabditida; family Ancylostomatidae; genus Ancylostoma; species Ancylostoma ceylanicum. Next base: position 55,596 of record JARK01000281.1, on the reverse strand, counting down.
TAGGCACCACGAAGTAACAGAAAGCTTCCAAAAATCCCGTCTTTTGGTTTCTGGATTTTGAGGGTATTTCTGTAATACCTCAAGCGGCACAGTCCAAAATACCTTTTTTGTGTTAGGTCAGAACTTCAGTACCCACCAGGGGTGTGCGTTAGAAAAATTTCGAATTTCGTTGATCCGTTAATTCGTTAGGTTAGGCCAAAAATGGCCGTTACGCGTTATTGCGGTAATCCGTTAATTAGTTAGAAAAAGGATTCATGGGTGCTTTGATAATTTTCTTCAGTTCTTGCAAGTTAGAACCCTGACATAGCCATGCTATGAAAAAAAAGCAATCTATGCAAGCTTTCTACAGTGATGCTGATTCACCGTCCAGACATACTCAAGTTGGCTATCCAGATCAGATGCTTGCACTCAGCAGAAGTTGTAGGTGAGGAGACCATGCCAGCATTTTGATGCGTGATAATTTCGAGATGTTAATATAGCTCCTCCTATACTTGAAAGGGTCAATAGGGAAAGTAAATAGTTGCAGATTCATCTAAGCTCGGACCGCCGAAACGAAAAAAGGGTTTGCTGCCGAAGTGAAGCAATGGTATTTTCGACTAGATTCACTTGAATTTCCCTTCGATTCTTAGGAAAGTACGCGTCCTTGTGTCTAGGATCAACGATTGTCACCACAGCTAATTCTTTACCTTCCTCATAAACGCGCACCCGGGAGAACAGCCGTAAACATATTGCACTCTTCACATGGACAAGGAAAAAATAGAGAAAAGTAGGCATAACTGACATATGAATTTGCTCTGCATATGCAGAACAAGAAGTAAGTAAGTTTAAGACAACCATATACATTTACATAAATGCCCATGAAAGTACATTTTCCTGCGGGTGCATTAGGACAGATCACATTTCACAGCTGCCGTGCATAAATATAGGCATAATCTGCTTTGAAGGCAGAGGCCCACCTCATATTCATGTCTGAGCTGTTAGCACATTCCGAACCTCGTCGATGCGCTGATTCCGGCTATGTACTTGAAATGTCCCAAAATGGCCTCTGAATCAGTTTATCGTGACGGTTTTTGTACCACTTTGCTGGAGTAAGCTTAAGTGCAAATGCTGATATCACCAACGTGACAAACGAGGTGGGCCCCTGCCTTTATCAAGTGAAGGTCGCGTAGATGAAAGTGAACGAGAAAAGTGTGCATTTCAGCGACTGTCTGGTTCACTAACGAAGTGGATTCTAACGGATTTTTGAGGTTTTTAAAATTCGTTACGTTAGGCCAAAAATGGTCGTTACGCGTTAGTGCGTTAATTCGTTGCGTTAGTAACGCACACCCCTGGTACCCACACCACATGGGAGTCCTGGTGTAGCGGGATTGTTATTGGTGGAACAGAGACGAGCACTTTTCGATGGCTTTTCTTTGGTATCTCTAGAATTCTTGGTGGGTTATTCTCTCCAAGCTGCTTTTTGGAAACAAAACCCTTGCCGTTATTTACTTCAGAATGTCGCGAGGGGTATGCAGGAAAAACAATAAAGATGCTTGAAAGCGCATTTCCTGCACCCCAACTTTTCACCAACATTTGCTTCCATTTGAGTAGTCACTATATTCTACAAGAAAATTGTCGCGTTTCTGTCAATGTTTCCTGAATCATTTATCCTGCAAAAAAAGCTGTCAAACAAGACGATCTAACGACGAAGTTTTTCTTGTTCTTCATTTCTCAGTTTTCCGAGTTCTCTGTGCTTGACATCGGGAACCTGCCCATACAATAAGCAATGGTCCCCGCTAATCAAAGGTATTACGTCATCCGTCGAGGATACCGTCTGTTAGAGTTATGAGAAAAAATATAGTCAACACAAAAACGCGCCATTTCTTTTGCACCAAACTAATATTTTGCCTGGTGACGGGTCCAATGGTTGGTGCGCCGGCGTCGCGAAGTGAGGAAACACCTGGAGACGATTCCAACAGTCGGATAAGGGTGTGCCGGCGTCGCGAAGTGAGGAAACGTCTGAAGACAGGTCCAGCGGTCGGATGGGGTGCGCCGGTGTCGCGAAGTGGGGGAACGCCGGCGGTACCAATGTTTGGATGATGGTGCGCCGGCGTTGAAATATGGGGGAGGCGGGTCGATAGCGCTGTGGGGCTGGTCTATTTCTGGATTTCTGTGTGAGGCAGCATCCTCAGGCAGTTCCGGGGGCGAAACCACGGCAAATACCGAACGAGTGGTGGGGGGGGGGGGGG
>JARK01000281.1:24675-53205 GCA_000688135.1 Ancylostoma ceylanicum | reverse complement strand
GGGGGGGGGGGGGGGGGCGAGAGCCAAAACGAGCGTTCGGTTCTTTCCGCCCGAGAATTATCCTGGTTTAGGCCGCTGTAGAGTCGGAGAAATCGGAGCTTTCACTCTTATCAGTCCGAAAAGCATCCGCGTTCAGGCCGCAACTCATGGAGGTTTGAGCGTATTTGCCCCAACTAGATAATCGCTTATCCCGCTCTGCCGCAGCACAAATGTGTAATTTCTCATCAGAAATAGGAAAAGATCACTTTTTACAAGGTCCATACACTCAGACACTGGCAGAATTGAAGCCTCATTTCATTGAGGCTCGGATTTCTAAAATGAGCGGGGTTGGGGCGTCATTTCAATTGTTGATTGATTGATTGTGGCATATTTACAACGCCATGAATACACAGTTCAGACATTTCACAAATTCAGACTGAGCAATACCATTGAGATAATAAAGTATAGTAATCAAATTGATCTATGCTACACATATCTTGGACTTGACAGCACGTTTGAAAGAGCCAGACAGCACGTTTGAAAGAGACACTAGAGCATTTGGTGGTGATTTTCCTGCTCAATTTAACGTATGCAGACCCTGCCCTGACTGTAAAACTTTTTGTCCTTATTTCACGTTTTGGTTTAGAGAACGAGATCTTGAAAAACTCACCCCTTGTTATTGAGGGTGTCAGGCTAAAAAATTCAAGAACATTTGTACTGGCTTTGTTGTTAAGCAGTTTATGTACCATGCAAATATCAAACATGGAGCGCCTGGATTCAGGTGTAGCTAGGCCAAGATGAACGTTTCTGATGTTAGAGTTTGGAATGTCAGAATAAGAAAGCTTACTTGTTCTAAGGAACAATTTCCTAGGACTCGGAAAGAAGCAGGAGAGCGTTACCACCACCTGCCCGAGAACCTCGATCAGAGCGTATAACTGTATAGTCCCTAGACCAGCTACCATACCGTGCATTTTTTGAAAAGATCTTAGGTTAGCATATAGACATTTCAGTACTGTGGATGAATCAGGTCTACCAGTTGACCAGGAAACACTTATCAGTTTGAAGAAACGTTCGTACTACCACCACAAATCAAAGAGGAAGGGTCAGTTTTACTACTATGCTGTTGGTCGAAATCTCTCTTATGTTGAATTCGAGCATCACGTCTGCGTGCTCTTTCCTCTGCCGTTAGGGATTCTCTAAGGTAAATCTCTCTCAGACGAAAAGTGCGCAGACGTGGAGCTCTTGATACAGCAATACGTTGAAATATTCTAGCGGGAAGTACCACCATTAGTTGCTTACGTCGTGACTGAACCGCTCTACCTAATCGGTACACACCAGATGGAAAACATTCTACTCCTAAAGGGCAATTTATACCAGATGCAACTATCAGGCGCAGGCATCCATTTGTGAAAGATTTTCGATGAAGACCGGTCAACGCGGCATTCTCAATCAAAAGAGAGCCTTTGCATCCAGACGTTCCCTGATGCGCACGCATAAAGGCCTAGCCGTCTCCCGTATGTGTTCGTACTTACATTTGTTGCATGAGATCAGGTATATTGCGCCTGAAATCATGCAATCTCCCTCATCACCACTAGGGCAAATTTTGCAATCAGGTGTAGTACAAAGGCGGTCGTACAGACGATTGCGCACAAGCATATGCTTAAGGTTGCTAGGAGGTATTTCGAGCACAGCAATTTGGACTCTCTCCCGAAACTTTGGAGATAGCCCGAAATGAATTTCAGTTCATCAGTGTGCGCGCCGGACCAGCGCCTCACCAATTTTTTTGACAAGCCTAGGTTGCTACCAGTGGAGGAAACTTTGGAATCGAAAATGTTACTCATGTTAACTAGGGAACTGCTAATGCACAACAACCATCCACTTTTCCAGTTTTTTCTTCATGTTTTGAAGAGCGAATATGCTTGTCCAGATACTTTTGCCGCACCCTGTAGATGTGGGCAGGATTTGAAGAACGTGCATATAAATATGGCCAACGACTGACATTCCTTTACGACCCCTCCCTCTTCTTTTTGCTCACTTCCCATACGACCCTCTCGTGTGGTGCACTGGTAAGAGACTCGTTGCGCACGCACACGGTCGATGGTTCGATCGCGCCAGAGGCCAACCAAGCCATCCATCTCCCGGGGTCGGTAAATTGGTACCTGAGGAGACTAGGAGGATGAAGCACTGACTTGGTTCATCGGGCATCCCCTGTCAGTCACTGTCTAGGGCACATACTCATTTAAGGCTCCTACGATGCCCAGATGAAGTAGAATGCGTGGCGCATCCCACATGATGGAATTGATCAACGCCGACCACTTTCCTTCTTATTAAGAGGGGAGTATCCTCCCAATATTTATCTATTTTGAATTTTTTGGTATTAATTTTTTTTTGTTGAAGGTGCGTCTTTAATCATGATATAGTCCAAATGAGGGCCAATCGCTGATTGTGGCCTTTTCGCTTTTGATAGAAATTTAGTGAACTAGGGCTTTCGTACACGCTAAGTTGAATGGTGGCTAAACCTTCTCCCAAATGTCACCTTAAAACTGAGCTATCATCATTTCGAGCGTGCATCTATATTCATAGTACACACTGTATTGTCTCTTCTTTGCATCCATGGAAACAAGTTTTTGACCATGGTTTCTTATTTATTCAAATTTAGTCATTTGGACAACCAGTGTCAGAAAGACGAAGCCCTGATATGTTCACGGTTCATTCATTGAGGTTTCAGTCTCGAAGAAAGGCTTCAAGTTGCTGATTCGACATCTTCTGAACTCTCCTGCAGGCTTGTTGCTGCAGAAAATCATCTCAGAAAGGTTGAAGAAGCAAGAGACATCTCCATCATGGAGGTACTCTTTGTGGAGTTAGTTCTGCAATCACAGTTGCTTTATTTCTCTCAGTTATTGGGGGTCCAGTTCATTTCTAGTAGTTATGAATCTGAAATAACCTAGCTGAAACGAGCTATTGTGGAAGAAACAGCTATGCGGTCGAAAGCCGAGGAAGACCTACGTTTGAAATCTGACGAGGCAACATGCCTTCAACGCAAAGTAGAATCGTGAGTCTCACTTTGGGTTCTTTTTCGACTTTTTGTCATTTCGGTCAGCAAACAAACGCAATTTAAGATTGGCTGCTAAATTTGCGGAAATAGAGGCTGTTGCGGATCATCTCAGATCAGAGTTAGAGGAAAAAGTGATGGAGTTGGAGAATGTTTGCAAGGATGTTTGTTTCATTTTCTGTCATCTCTTATCTTCTGGTTTTTCTGCTTGACACTGTTAACATTTAGAGAGAAGATGCATTCGCAGCCAAACATAAAGCAGAAAGTCAGGTGTCGGCGCTAACGTCACAAGTGCAAGAGCTCGAGCAAACATTGGTAGTGTCCACTCAAGCAGTGTACGTTCGCAGCTGTTTTGTCTTTTGGTTTCACTACCTTAAAAATATTCCATATCACTATAGAGTAAAACTCATCTGCTTGTGTGTTTGTTGGTTATCGCTTATATCTCACGATCCAGCCGACAAACACACATGAGACCTATACCGTTCGACTCAGAATTGTGCCCCGCAGTGCAACGTCAGGATCGTTTGCCGTTTTTCCAGAAATCGGTTTTATCGATTTTTAGCCCCCTATCCCCATCACTATAGAGTAAAACTCATCTGCTTGTTGTAACATAACATTCTTCACGTTTTCTGATAAATGTGTAGCAGAAACGCAGCCCGAACAGCTTAATGTGTCAAGTACAAAAGCTAGCTGCACCTCATCCCATGAGAAAAACAAAAAAGGAAAATAAATTTGAAAAGAAGTTCGTTTTGAAGGGTTACCTGTGCCGGACGCAAAAATGGTTACCCAATTGTGGGAAAAATCCTCCATTCCGGGGACCCCGATGACAGAACAAAATAGTAAAAGCATTTATTTCAGTGTTGGATAACTAATAATGAATATTAAAAAAGTTGCAATAAAAACAAAAAATAAACCAATGCAAAGGCATGAACATATTGAAATTATATCTGACCAATGCAAAGTTTTAATCATTTTACAAGATATGTTTGAAACCGCCCTTCCCCTGCTTTTGCCACTGAGGATTACCGATCGTCGTATTCCAGAACTACTGGTGCTGCAAGTCGAACAATCTAACGACTCCCAATTTAACACAATTTATTTTAAAAACACCGCGACGGTTCACCGCCTCATAGTGGTACAGGAGTGACACTGGGTGTCGAACTGCGATGCCCAACAGAGGTACTTCCTCCGTCTTTCCTTCCAAGCTGAGAGGGATTTCGACTTTTTCAGGCAACTGGAAGCCTAGTTAAGAGTAAACTCCTGTCAGTAGTCTCCACCGTTTTAAGAGTATCAAACGCAATTTGACTTCACTGATCCACGTCGATCGGCGACTACCCGTCTAGCAATTCTCCATCTTCGTCTTCTTTGTCACAACTTCGTCACTATCATCAAATGTTACCCATCAGCTCTCACAGCTGATGAGTCGGAATTGGATCCTTTCCACGACAGGTCGGCAGACGTTGTTCGAAGGTGGTGTCACAACGGAATGTCCTTCTACTAATTCGTGGTTGGGAACTTGAACGCCGATCAAGGTCGAAGTTGGGAAGGCTGAAGGGGACGAGCACAGGACAAGAAGGTTTGAACTGGGAGACCGGGACAAGAAATGCAGTCGTCGCGGTGGGCTTCCGTCCTCTGCACGCCTCTTCCATGGGAGTTCCTTTTTTATGAAGGAAGGCTATCGCATATAGACATGGGAATCGCCCAACGATACGACTCACGCCGAGATCGACCATCTTCTCAAAAACCGAAGATGGTGTCTATTCGATGTTTCAGTGGTACAATCTTTCAGTTATGGTTACGATCACCGTCTCCTCTGTGCAAATATTCACTTTAGCTGCAAAATGGAAAAGAACATCTGCCACCTCGGAGGAAGAAAAGAAGCCATATATGACGATACCATCCTCGTTGAGTCTCTTTCCGAACACGACTGACACATTATGGAAGACTACAAGAGGACTACAAGATGCTTCTTGGGAAGCTACGAATAGGTGCTAAATGCGCCTCAGAACCCCAAACAACAAACTTGGAACGCATTTCGAAGTCCACCAAGGAACTACTCGTTAAGATAAGGAGGGGTCTTGAGGCTCGGTCCGAATGCATCACATGTTAAACAGCTGATAGCCACTGCCAGCTGCAGAAAAGCCTTGCAGGAGGATCTGCAAAAGTTCAGGCGTACGCAGGTTCTGAAAGCAGCAGAAGGGAGAAGTCTGAAGAAGTGTCAAAAGAATCTCCGCGATTGCGATGTTGTGATGATAGCCCTGAAGAACAGAGATGGTATTGTCGTTTTCCTATCGTGAAGTGGAGTCAATCACGGAAAGGTTTTATACAAACCTCTTCCGTTCTTCAACAGCAATGTCAAACCCAAAATATCCTCGCTGGTGACATACCACCACTTCCTTCACAAATCCCTGTTGTGACGGTAAGTTGAAATCCGGTCCAGCTCCTGGATCGGACCGTATATCGGCTGATCTGCTGCGAGCAAGTCTTCACGTTATTCTCGCAGCACATTCTCCATCGTATCTTCAGAAGGAAAGAATTCTGAACCAGAGGAGAACCTCGCGCACTGATTTTCTCCACAGGAAACGTGACAGAGAGGACCTTCGAAACGACTCTCCACTATGCTTGCTGGGTGTGCTTTACAAGTTTTTTTTTCATAAAGCTCATTCTCACATGCATATCAAGGACGTTGGATGATGCCCAACCCCAAGAACAGATTGGCTTCCGTAAAGCATTCAGCTATATGAAAAACATCCAAATCGTTTCGGAGGTCATAGAACTTTGTGGAGAATATCGCCTTCCTCTCGTTCTAACTTTTGTTGACTACGAAAAAGCGTTTGATAATGTGTAAGTAAACACCATATTTTCAGCACTAGTCGATCAGGGAGTAGACGCATCTAATGTGAGAACATTAGCCAACAGCAATGTGTATCCTTCACGACGATACAGCTCTTTCAGCGCCTCTTAACCATTCCAACTGTGCAGGAGGTACGGCAGGGCGACACAGTAACGCCGACGCTGTTTATCGCCGCAATGCAGTAGGAAATGAAGTCACGACTGGGAGGAAAAAACATCCGGATTGATGAAAAGTTGTTCTCAAATTTTCGTTTCGCTCGCGAAGTCTTTTTCTCGAAAAGTACCACTGAGGCGGAGTCTATACTTGGCTGAACGAAGTAAGGAAGGATAGGACTGCGAATATATAGGCGGAAGATCCAGTTCGTGAAAAATATGTACTGCGAAGGAGATCGAATGGGATGGGAAGGAGCTGGTATAATGGTAACCTCGTCCTATGTATACCTTGAACGGCCAAAGAATATGAAGAACAGCTTCATAGAAGAGATAGATAGAAGAAGAAGAGGAGCGTGGGCCGCGTTCGGCCTCTCGGAGCAGCCGCAGAACATCTGGCGTGTCCCACCTTCGCGCTCATCTTTTCGATTCTACAGGGTGCGGCAAAAGTCTTTGGACAAGCATATTCGACCTTCAAAACATGAGGAAGAAAAAAAAATGGAAAAGTCGATGGTTGCTTTGTATTCACTTCTTAACATAAGTAACATTTTCAATTTCAAAATTTCCTCCACTAGTAGCAACCCAGGCTTCTCAAAGAGTAGATGAGACGTTGGCCCGGCGCACACGATACTCTTTTTAAGAGGGCTATTTCGTCATTCTATAAATCCAAAATCATCATGTGTCTATTACGAAAGAGCAAATCAACAAATCTGTAACAGATAACAGAGGTTAAATTGCTCTTAAACAAGAGAAAATAGCTGTTGTAGCGCAATTTCCGTGTTTGCATGCGAAAATTTTGACCACTGCCAAAAGCGAACCCCACAATGGACCTAGAAGTATCCCACCTATTTTTCAAATTTCCCAGAGATTTTTCTGGGTTCCATAGTAGAAGGCTTCTACTACCCCCCACAGGAGTTTGGAGTCTCCTCACAAGTGGATGGAGAAGTGGTGGGGGAAAAGCACCTCCACTACCTGCGCGCCGAAGCCGACGTCACACCTGGATTTTCCGAACTCCGTGTACATACGAGAGGAGAAAACCTGAGGAAGAAAAATACTTTTTGTGCTCACAGCTAGGTCATGAAGAGAAAACAGCCACTGGTTTTTTCCAATTTCCTCTTCCGTGGGTTTTTAGCGAGGGTTTATGCATGACCAAAGACTTTTGCTGCACCCTGTATATGTCTTCCTTGACGAACACTTCTGATTCAGCGTTTTACTTCAGCTGAAATCTCTTACATCAATTCAAAACAAGGATGACGACGCACTTCAGCTTGTCGAAAAGAATTTAGCAAAAGCAAGTATCGAGAATACTGAGTATTTGAACGAAAAGGAAAGGTGCTGTTGCAATCAAATTGTTCCTTTACCTCACTACTTTTAAACGTTTGAGGCCCACATTCTGTGTCCGCCATTGGCAAGTGGATGGTAGGTCAGCCAATCAGAAGTGCAAAATATGCGAAAAAAATGGTGGAATAGGATTTGCTGGATGTGCTTCATTTATTGTTAATCTGAATTTTGACCTGAAATGGTTTTTTTTAATGCATCCTGTCTCGAATGTATTAAGATTATGCTTTTGTCTTTTTCCACCCTTGAATTGTTCGCAAATGGTAATCCATTCACGTTAAGGTTGCTTGCTGACATTGAAGATCTGGGAAAGAAGCTTGCAGGTGAGCGGGAAGCGTTTAAAGCTCTACAGGTGCAGTTGTCGGCATCGAGAGCTCATGCAGACCAACTTTCCACAGAGGTTTGCTTCGGCTACTGTCATAGAGCTGTATGTACATATGTCAGCACTACCGATATTTACAGAAAGCCTCTCTGGAGGAACAACTTCGAGAAGCTTTACGTGAGAGAGCAGAATTGACAAATAGGGTGGATCCGCTTTTGCTGGAGATGATATTCTATCCTCTGCTGACATTAGTCTTTATAGTGATGTTTTAAGGGGTCTCTGCACAGAGAGTATGAAGATGAACTGACGCGATCAGAGCTTGCAAACGACGCAAACGCATCCTCTGAAATTTCACAACAAGTGCATTTCTCATACCTACAGGACTTGTAAGACTGAACGAGATGTTTTTTTTTTCAGATGAGAGATGAATTTGCCGATGCCATGGAGAAGGTGCGAACCACAACGAAGCTGAAGAACTCGCTTGAAGAGGAGATGGCGCAACTCAAAAATGAGGTCGTCGAATTACAGAGAGAGGTAGTTATCTGGTTTCGTGATAAATTTACAGGGTTAGGTATAAGAACCATGTTGTAAGGTAAGCTAAGCTTGGTAGAGTGGGTCCACGTCAATAATCTCCTTAACATGGAGCACGAAAAGCCTAACGACTGCTGAGCAATTCTAGCAGTGTGTACCGGACAAAATATAGGTTTTAGTGCGAAAAATATTGAAAAATACCGACTGGTTTTCCTATCACGTTCTATTAGCAGGGAACGTCTGATTCTTGCGGCATAACCAGCTTTCTTTTCGAATCGAAATCGATCGAAACACAGGCAATTCGCCGGAGAGTCGGTCTCGCACTGCTCGAACGCATGTGTTCCTCGTAATCACACATCACTTTCGGTATTGTTCTAACATGTTGAAGTGATAAAGTGATCGGCATTGATCAATCCCGTCACGTGGGATGCGCCACGCATTCGACTTCATCTGAGCATCGTAGTTGAATGCGTATAGTCTGGGGGTGTGGGTCGTATGGCGCGATTCCTCGGGTGGCACTATAGACAGGCTGGATTTGGGACGCGCTATTACCACCCTTGTTACGGTCATCCTCGAACAACTCGTCCACCTCACCGCAATGATTCACTCCATACGGGACGCCGCCATCGATTTTTCCGTACATTTCCTCAATTACAGTTTGAACTATGAACTCGGTCTTGGCTCAAACCACGTTGTCAGAACCAGTCGACGACAATGCTACAAGGATTTTCTAATAATTTTTCCCAACTGAAATTTTATACAGATTTTCAGGGTGGTTTTGCAAGCTGCACATTCAAAGAGGCTTCGTATTGTTGGATGAGGGCTTCGTTTAAGCTTTGACCCGGGGAAAACGTCGTGCTGGACTCTGCGTCCTTCGCAGGCTGAGGTGATTATGGCGGGGTGGACGAATTGTTCGAGGACTCGTTGTAGTCAAGCTGCGACGCGTGACCGTAACTTGGGTGGTAATAGCGCGTCCCAGATCCTGCGTGTCTATAGTGCCACCCGAAGAATCGCGCCATACGACCGCCTCCCATAGTCTGGTAGCATACACAGGGCACATGGTCTGACATTGTCCGCAATTACGTCCGCTTGGTTTCTAAGCCTACTTCATTATGTTTTGATGTGAATTTGGTGTCATTCCTTCTATTTTGGCGTGCTGCATCCATCCCCTTCAAAAGGAATTCTGTGGCGTTCTCCCATCGCTGGAAACAAATGTGGTCGTAGTTGCGGACTATGTCAGATCATGGGCCCTGCGTGCGCTACCAGACCATATGTGCCCTATAGAGGGAATTGCGGGGGGCAACCGATGAACCAAGTCGGTGCCTCATCCTCCCAAACTCCTCTTGTACCAATTTGCCGACCTCGGAAAGATGGATGGCTTGGTTGGCCACGGGAGCAGTCGAACCATCGACCGTGTGCGTGCCAGCGAGCCTCTTACCACTGCGCCACACCCGCCCGTTTGAACATATTAGGCAGCTAAATATCACTGCAACTAACAGGATAGAACGTGCGCGATTTGCCAAATTCACCGTTGTAGGTCTATGTAGGTCAACGCCAGCATCTGTAATTTTCACTGAACCATTTCGAGCTGAGTACGAATATGGCAACCGTTTTGCATGCAGCATTGATTTTTCGATTTTATTAATTTTTCGCTACTTTTACCCACGGGACGGTGAGGGCATGGCCACTGCGGTTCTTCAATACGCTGAACACGAATATGAAAACCACATTCCACGAGAACATAGAGTTATTGATTTTGTCGATTTTTCCGCATTCACTTAATGACAAGTAAGAACAACAGAACGTCCACTGGGGTTCTCCAACACACTGAACGTGAAAATAGCGAGGATTTTAGAGGAATTTACCAACAAAACAACTTTTACTACTTTGTGACAGAGGTGAATGAAAAAGGATTTTTGGCCAATCGAGAAATGATGAGGACTATGAAAGGGTTCCTTGGATTCCACAGTTGTCGTGGTCACCGTTTAACTGCCGGAAGGAGTAAAACACCCGAGCGAAGCCGGGCACACCGTCTAGTCGTTTATGAACTCAAGTCTACGATCTACCGTGCTACCAGCGGTATTCTGCAGGGCACATGTCTTGGACCGATGTTATGTACATTAATGACCTTCCCAAAGCAGTGCCACCTCATCTTTTCTGCTCCATTTATGCCGACGATTGCAAAACCTACACCATCTACAATGCGAAGCTCCTTGAAGCAGCTGTAGAAGCCGGAGCAGAGTGCTCACAAAAATGGGACTTCGATACTTCCACAGGAAAACACTAACAGGGGCTATTGGGAACAACTATCCAAAGGTAGCTTCTAAAGCACCCAAACTGAGTGGAAATTCCGAGAGACTTTGGCGTTCTAGGTCGTCTTTTTGAGCCATAACTGTTACCAAAATACTTCCTAAGACATTGATTCAGGTTACATCTCTACGGCTGAACGAAGCGAATGCTAACCTACTTGTCTCGGAGGCAAAGCAGAAGATGTCTGTTTTTTTTTTTCAAATAGAAAATCAAAGCATTTAAGCAACTTTTTTCGTTAGCGACCTATACAATGAACTGGAATTAGACTGGCAGAAGAAACAACTCAGTATGAGTGAAAAAATTGAGGAACTAAGCGAAGAGTTAGAGCAGGCAAAAGCTCGAACTCAAAGTGAAGAAGTGGATGCGTTGAGGAAGGAGGTCTGTCTCAGCAATGGTCAATAGTATTGTCACTTGTATTGTTTCAATGTCCAAAACTCCCTTATTTCAAGCTAGCTTTCACGCATTCCATCATAGCGGATCAGAGGAGGAAAGAGGCCGCACTGTTAGAAAAAATTGCGGCTTTGAACAGTTTGCCTGCTGAGGCGTGAGTTGCTGCTTATGGTTTCGAGGACTTACTTAACAAGATTGTCGTCACATGACTAATGCTTTCTTTCCTGATTCAGAATAACTGCTGATGCACATAGACTCTCGTTTGGTCATCGTGAGGAGAAGCCTAGGATGTACTGCGACATCTGTGAAGAGTTCGATCAGCATGAAACGGAGGTTGGTTCTATTCAACTTGAAACGTGTACACTAGAGTTTATTTATTTATTTATTTATTTATTCAAAGACGTGAAACAAAGCTCACGTAGGTACAATACTTTTCAAATCAGTAATTACAATCAGTTTGCCGCAATACGTACAACAGAAATCGGCACTTTCTCATAAATACAAGTAACCTACATTGTCAGTATAAATTATTAATAACAGGGCCACCAGATGTTAGGAAACCTCTGACAGCACGAGCCTTTTTGCCAATTTCTTAAATGCATTTACTGATAAACGGGGAAGGTCATCAGTATTAACTTTCCTGATCAAAGGTAGAACTCGTATTGAGAAAAATTTAGACCTGACCTGTGTTCTGGCAACAGGGATTCTTATTTTCATACCCCCGCCTCTGGTTCTTGATGGTGCAAGAGTAAAGAAAGGAGCAGACTCGATGCCACATTTGCCTGTTATGATTTTGAATGCCATCACAAGGTCGTTGATCTTTCTTCTGTTGTGTAAACTTTGGAGCCTGTACCCTTTGCGTCTATTAATGGCATTCGAAATTTGAGAGTACATTAGGTTGCCACAGCGCATTGCCAGTTTACGCGTGAAGTTATTCTGGACACTTTCAAGAAGATTTATATCTTTTTGTCTGTGAGGAGAAAACACCGTTGTACCGCATTCCACAATTGGACGGACATATGTCTTGTATGCCTGAGTTCTGACCGAATCGAATAAAATTCGAATACATACGTATTTATCCGAATGTTCGAATATTCGAAAATTCGGCGATACTGGAAAATTCGAAAATTCTGATATTCGAAAATTCGATAGTTCTCTAATATTCGAAAATTCAAATATTCGAAAATTCGTTTGTTGCAATATTCGAAAATTCCAATAATTGATATGCTTGTGTTTCGCAAGTGTGTTGTTATTACATTTGAGTTCCATGTTATCGCTGAAGGAGCGTTTCAGTTGAAATCCCTGTCCAATTTATCACTCTAATCTAATTTTTCTCCAAAAACCTGCGCGTGTTTTCGTACGCATACGAAGGCCGCCTTGGGGTCTTGAAGGCAGGGGTCCACCTCTTCATGTGAACGACATGAGCAGATTCTTGACCTCCTCGCCACGCTGATTCCAGTAATTTAAAGCAAAAGTCACAGAAGTGAGAAAAACTCCGCTTTTGGTAGGGTGAAAGTACCCGCTCCTTGCAGCAGGGGCGGGGTTCGCTCCAAGCTGTGCTGGCTGCCCGTCAGACACAAATATGAGGTGGTCTCCTGTCAATAAGGCACTCCCACCAGTCATACGACGTACGCGATGAGGAACTTACTGATAAAGCAGGCGTGATTGGGCAATTCACAATCCAGGTGCTCTAACTAAATTTCCGATTGAAACTTTTCTTGTTAGACTAACTGAGCTGGAAGCTACAATAGCAACTTTTGCACAGCATTTCGCTCTGAAATTTAGCTGATTTACTAACCTTTCTCGGAACCTGAAGTATGTATCCGTTAGTTGTGAAATGTAACGTCTACCTGAAATCTTGAAATCCTCTCATTTTCCCTCCTGTCCAAACCATACCTCGAAAGCTTGATGTGGAAATTTTGTCCTAGTGTTGGCTCTAGCATATGAATAGAACATATTAGCATGTAGTATAGACCGTGTAAACAGAGGGAACAATCGGAAGAGAAGTAACCTGCAGATTTTTTGGTGTCGTTGACGCTTTGATGATGGCTAGAAGCTCAATCATGACTGGTAGCTGAACTGCAGTAACCAATGTTATTTTTACGGCGTCAGTATTTCTGCATTCTCTCCCATGGCTCGTTTTCTTGTACTGCAACACAGAGGTTTTAAAGAAAAAGTTTCTTCATGAGAGCGGACTTTCATTCAGTTCGAGATCCTTTGAGTAGTAGTTTCAAGCCTCATAACAGATTCGCGTTTTTAAAGCTAAAGGCCCATCTCATTTTCGTGATTGAGGTAGTAGCAGATTCTGCATCTACGCTGATTCCAGTGGTATACAAAAATTGTCTCGTGTGAAGCCGTTCATCTTATCGATCGGACACGCCAAGAATCGTTGGCTTACGTTGCAATCGGGGTTAGCAGCTAGCACAGTTCGGAGTGATCCGCTCCCCGGCTCCAAGTTTAAGCCATTTCGACCCCTTCGAGAACGAAGCTTTCGTCGCTTTTGTGCCTTTTTGTGTATATTACAGGGATTATCACGGCGAGAAGATTCAGGGTACATATTATACATTGGTATTCGAATTTTTTCTTTCGAATATTCGAATATTCGAATAATCGAATATTTTGATTTTTCGAATAATTCGAATATTCGAATAATCGAATTTTGGGACTTTTCGAATAATTCGAATATTCGAATAACCGAATTTTGCGACTTTTCGAATTATTCGAATATTCGAATAATCGAATTTCGGGACTTTTCGAATAATTCGAATATTCGAATAATCGAATATTTCAACTTTTCGAATAATTCGAATATTCGAATAATCGAATATTTCAACTTTTCGAATAATTCGAATATTCGAATAATCGAATTTTGGAATTTTTCGAATTATTCGAATATTCGAATAACGGAAATTTCGAATTATTCGAATATTCGTTTGAAAATATTCGTTCGAATACCAATGTATAGTACATATGTTGCTATCTCCAACATGTGAAACGAGGTGGTCCCTTGTCTTTGAGCTAGCAGGGATTTCAATTACTTGCTGTTCTAGAACCCATACATTATCGACTGTACATATGTACATGTAGCAGCACAAGTTTCCTATCATGAGGAACTTGTGAGAGATTTTCAGAAACTGCAGATGAAACTTGCCATCGGAAATTTTCATGAACGTTGTCGTACTTCGTTATTTGCCTGCATGCACGTTTACGCATTTTTTTTTCACGAAATGGCTTGTTATTCGAATAAATATTCGAAAGTTCGAATATCCGAAAATTCGGTGGTTTGCAAAAATTAGAAATTTCAAATATTTGGAATTTCGGGGGTTTCCAGGAATTCGAAAAATCGAATATCCACAAGTTCGATAGGTCCAAGAATTTGGAAAGTTCGAATATTCGAAAATTCTGTTGCTCCAGAAATTCGGAAAATATTTTCGAATGCAAAACTCTACTGCACACCTCAAGCATTTTGCAGTTTGATAACACAAAAGATATGTTACGATAATAGTGCACTTTTGTATGATGGTAATGCACTTTTATTGTCCTACCTAAATGATAATCTCACGAATCAAATCGATATCGTGATGTGCGGGCCAGTGTAAAGCAGAAGGTGCGATTTGGAATTCCCGAATACATATAGTCTTTCCTAAAAATGCTCACCTCATGCTACACCGCCCATCTGTTGAGCCGCGCCGCGCCTCCTATGCATTATCATACGTGCTGCGAGGTGGCTCAGTCGACGCGCAGAGTAGCGTGAGGCAAGGATTTTTGGAAAGACTATACCTCCTCTTTGCCCACAAGAGGTTTTGTGTGGAAATGTCAAGCCGCTTGATGAATGAATCGTCCACCTAACAACATTTGAGGCAGGTCACTGTGATCACTTACTGAAACACGCCCAAGTTCAGGAATCAGAGAACATGGAGACTATGTACATACAGTCGTTCCAAAAAATACTTGCCTCCGGCATCCACCGCCCGTCTGCTGAGCCGCGCCGGCCTCCTATGCATTATGATCACGCTAAACTGCGCGTCGACTGAGCCACGTTGCAGCACGTATCATAATGCATAGGAGCCGTGGCGCGGCTCAGCAGACGGGCGGTGGATGCCGGAGGCGAGTATTCTTTGGAACGACTGTATGTTGATTTTTTTGGGCATGGTCTTTGCATGCAAGATTAGTAGCTTCTTGTATCTTACAAGAGGATACTTTTCTGTTTCTTGGACTACGTCTTTTCTTCTCATTTCATCAGAACACACTTGAAAACGTTGCAGGACTGTCCAAAACAAGTTTCTGAAGAGGAAGCTCAACCAGTGACCAAGAAGACACCTCCACCACCACGTGAATACTGTGATTATTGTGAAGGTAAGATGTTCGTCAGATCGCGAGTACGGCTTAATTCTTCTGGGTATGTTCCCGGCGTCATGAATCCACTAATCGTGACATGAATCCATTGATACGAGCGTGAATCTTACACAGTGTATATTTCCAAATATCCTTCTTCGCTTTTATATCAGGGGAGTGGGGGGGGGGAAGGTGTTTGAAGCCCAATCATTACTGTGTCGATGCTGCCAACCAATTTCTATTCGAATTGTGTTTTGTTTGGTTGTGAGCGATTTCTGAAAATTTGGATGTCAAGAATCCATCGCACATCATATTATAATTTTCGAGAGGCGGTCAAGACGTACGCCGCAACGCGACCACGCCGCTCGCGTACGTCTCTCAGATCCAAGTTGATCTTCCATTTTGATGCATTGAATGGCATCGCTGGCCACCTCCTTGCATTCACTGGTTCCGTTAGCACTCATTTGTCCTAGCCGAGCCCAGAAGCCTTGTCCATTCCTCTTCCTCGGTGCTCGTACCTTCGAATGCTGCAACCGCGACGCGCATGTGAATCGACCAATTACAGCGCAGCAGCGTACCTCTTGTCACGCAGCCCTTTATTTGAGTTTATCGTGAAGAATCTAATACAGTCTCGTAGAAAATGCAAATTTCCACAGTATTGGTTGGCATGTTCCTGGCTTGTATGCATTCAGTTCATTAGTTCCCTCTTGCAATTTCTAACTAGAGGCAAAGGGGGCTTATACTTCCTTTGTCTCTAGTTAGCAGTCACTCCAAAGAATACCCTAATTTCGGACGGCGATGATTAATCGCACTGCGGTCTCTCGAACGGTGCAGATATTTCAGCAAGAAGTGAAGTGAACCCGTTGCGCACATCAATAAAAAGGGATTTTTTTCCGGGCACCGAAATTCAAGTTTGTCACATTTTATTGTCAGATCCGGCGTTTTTTTTTTCTTTTCTTTAAACACACTGGATGCCCATATCATTTCATGCCTGAAAATTAGGGGAATCTACTAACGAATTTGCTCGTGACTGGAACTTTCATGTTGTAAGACCACAGCGGAAAACCCTTCACCGCTGTTCTTCTGCGTCTTATCACCACGTTTCTCGCTTCTTAACCACGTGATCGAAGTATCTTTCTGCTCCAAAGGTGGAAACTCCATGACCTCTGCGATCCACCAGCTACACCACGACAATAAGAAACGGGGATATGTTTGGATAGGATCCACCCGCTACACAACGATAATAAGGGCAATTTATACTGGATGTGTGCGACTGACACGCGTGCGTCTATATGATGAAGAATATTGGCCAGTCGCGTCGCAGTCGCAGCTCAAGCGCACGCGTTTACGGCCTCGCGACGGCCGCGCGTTCTTTTCATTGAGAATTTCATCCCGCGTTGACCGGTCTTCATAGAAAATCTTTCGTAAATGGATGCTTTCGCCTGATAAGTCGCATCTGGTATAAATTGCCCTATAAGAAACGGGGATATGTACGGATAGATAAACGTTCACCATGTCTAAGTTTTCCTAAACCCCATCTTCATCCTAAGAAAGTTATGTTGACAGTTTAGTGGTGTTGTAAGGGTGTCATCCACTATAGCCTCCTGCAACCTGGTCAGTCCGTTACAGCAGAGTCCAACTGTTGTGACTTGGATCTGATGTATGAAACGTTGCTACAAATGTGGCCGGCACTAGTGAACAGAAGTGAACCACTCCTATATAGGTTGTAGGAAATATTCTCGCGGTTTTTGAAACATCATATCTCATTGACTTTTCAAAAATAGGAAAACACATTAAGAAATGAATAAATCAATTAAATAATTAAAAAATCAATTAAATATGACATATGTAATTATCATGATCTGAGCCGCCACCAGCTCCAAGTGTATAGGGATTGCGCCACAATTTTCCGCTTTTGTCGTGCTCTCGTTTGATTCCGCAACTTAGTTACCAGTATCGAGAATTGGCTTCCTTATGTATTTCATATGAGGAAATGTTGGTGGATCGGACACCAGTAACCTTGGATTCCAACGCCAAAACAAAAACTATCTCCTCAGGAGACATGCTGAATGTTTGGTGGAATTGCGAATGAAGCATTGGTTCGGGACAGCAGTCAACAAGCACTACTGTTACCGCAAGGGTTCTGGGGTGGAATTCATCATTGAGTTTACCCGTAGTAAACACGATTACCCCCAAAGTTTACCCCATTTTTGGCATTCATCAAAAAGTTTACCCCCAGAGCTCGGGGTAAAGTTGGGGGTAAAGTTTACGTGTCTACTAGTGAGAGGTAATGTTTACTATGAACGTTTACCTCGTAACGTAATGTGACCCACTGACGTTTACACGCCCCATTGCACTAGATTGGAGCGAACTAAGCACACTCTGCCCAACGTATTCTATAAGATTAATGAAAGACGCAGTAACGTAGGCTTCGGATGCGTCTAAATGGAGCAGACTGTCTTTTCTCTGTCCTGCAGTTCGACTGAAATTATTGGATAGTGGAGTCAGGGCACAGCACAAGGTGGTCACCACTGGCTGGGGACTACTAAGTCCAGTTAGATTCAGAAATAGGCTACTAAGTACCCACACATTTTGGCTCTCTCGGAAAATACTGAAAAACTCATACAAATAGCCTCCAGTCAAGTTTAAGAATGATATTTCATTTAGTAACGCGTACGATTTGTGGAAGTTTACTCCAGTTTATCTCAAATGTAAGCCGAAACCTTCGAAAAACTAATAAAAACACGGAAATGTTGGGACATGCGAGAACTGGGCCAAACTTGTCAGCTAACTTGTCAGAACAGGAAATTGTCATTGGAGCGCGTTTTCATCCCAACCCGGAAAATTCGTCAGGAAATTTCTCAAGCTCGAAGGAGAGTTTTGATGAGCTGTCGACTCTAAGAAGTCCGCCTAGGGGGAACCGATTCTCCCCCAAAATGGCATCCTTCGTTTTTGAGAAACCGTCTTCGTTTTTGGAAAAAAGAGCGTCATTAATGGTCAAAAAATGGTCAAAAACCACTTTTTGACCATTAATGACGGTTTTTTCCAAAAACGAAGACGGTTTCTCAAAAACGAAGGATGCCACTTTGGGGGAGAATCACTACCCCCAGGGCGCATTTCTTGAAGTTGACAGCGCATCAAAGCGCTCCTTCGAAGTAGTGAAATTTCTTGCAGAAATTCTGGGTTGAGGGAAAAAAACGTGCTCCAGTGCGACTGCACGCCCCACGCCCACACGTGGCGGAAGCATTCCTATAAGAACTTGTGGTGGTCTCATATTTGTTTCATTGTTCTTCAACAGTAACTACGAGGCATCTAGGGACTGTCGAACACTTACCAGCCGCGCGTGTCTGGTCTTGGTAAAACAGTGTGTAGAAACCAGCTATTCGCGGATATTTCCAAGGATGTACAGCTCTGCTTTGATCTAAGAGGTTTAGTAAGGTGCTGTTAGGGCACCTTTTGAACCACTTTCAGCTTTTTTTCAAGATGAAAAAGGCGAAACGGCCTGACGCTAAGCGCATGGGTGGTAAGTGTCCGTGGACCCCATGGATCGTACTGCAACCTCGTGCAAAACGTGTTTCTGAACATCTTGGACGCTGAAAACTTGGGATTACTTGACGGCTGGACACGAGTTCACATCCATTTTGCCCCATGACATCACCTTTTGCGTCTATGGCAGGTGCACCATGAACTGTACTTCTCAGAATCACATGAAATTTTGCAAAAATGGGATAACCCATGTGGTGATTTAGACTTTGACTTTTCATTACATCCCACTGGCACAGGTGTGTTGTATATGTTGACGCTGGTACTAAGCCCCCCTCAATCTGTCCAACTCCTACTAAGTCCTGTTGGTCAATGACCATCTTGTGCTGCGCCCTGAGTGGAGTTTCATTGGCTAAGGAAGGAGAGCAACTGGTATTGTTGCTAATTGTTTATTGGCATTTTGTATTGTTGCAGTCTTAGCTTGTGCCTAGAGGCGCAGTTTTTATAGTAAGTGATTCTTCTGAGTTTTTTTTTCTTTGCAATGTTGCACCAGCCGTTTGAAAGATTTCCGGGAATGTCTAAGACGTTTTTGTTTTCCGTTTTTAGAAGCAATTTGCTTGTGGGGGTCTTGTACTTGAACGCGAGCTTTAGCGCTTTCCTACAGTCATCGGAAAAATTTTTAAGCGTCCGAAAGGTTCTGGCCTACTATTGTATAGCATAACTTTCGCAAAAGGTTTCGGCTTTTCAGCGAGCTTCCACTTCCGCTATCAGAGTATTTGTGGGCCTCGTGCGTCCGTAACATTATGTCAAACTATTTTCATCATGCCTAGCCTTGCACGGCATTGCCATCATACGCAATTTGTGTGTGTGACCTTTTTTCATCGATATGAGTCCGTATGTTCGATCAACATTTTCATTTTGACCACGCGTCCCAGGTTTCGTCATCAGTTTTTCAAAAAGGATAGTGGAACGTCTCAAAACAGTTACAAAGATCTTTCGAGCGAGTGGAAGAGTGCAACACTGCAAAAAAAAAAACCAAGGGAAGTGCTTGACAATAAGCGCAGACTAAGCATGCAACAAAAAAAAAACGTAAGCAGACATTAAGCCTTAAGAGCAACAGCCAACCGAATTCTCAAACAACATTATGCTGATAAAGAGACAAACTTATGTGACAACATAGCTATGACCGCAGAGGCTAGAGCAAACCCTCAAAAACGGATAACTATGAAGAGTAGTACTCACCATGATAACTGTGGGTAGCAGAACGCTAACCCAACATAAAGAAATACAAAAAAGAGCAAAAGTGTGATGAAATCCGAACACAAGCACATGGATGTGAGTGGTGCGAAATAAATCATCCTTGAATCTTTTATTTCATCGCACTATTACAATCGCCAAATGCAAAACAAAGTCAAAAACTTATCCATTTCGTTCCTGCCGTCAGACGGTAACAGAGAAATGAAAAAAAAAATGAAAGGCCCTTCCCGGAACTCGTCAGTGAGGAAGAAGGGCCTCTAGGAACGAAGAACACTGCATGAATAAATAAATTTCCAAATAGAATACATTCAAACTTCAAAAAATTCCAAAAGATCTACCGAATCATAAAAAAGACAAAGGGAATGAAAGACAGGCACCAAACCATCACCCAAATCGAACTTACATGGAGCGATCCTGCTTTTCCGCGGCGATGGGGGATCGCACGCATATGTCGACAAAAAGGGGCGTGGTTCGGACGAGCTACTCAGTGACAGCCGGTAGAGATGCAGGCGCTGCTGGCATCTTGCCAGCTCCGCTGCTAATGCGGCTCCAAAGGGATTCTGCTTATTCCTGGGCCGTTTTTGGTCGAATTTTCGCCAGTTTGGACGGATTATTCGCTATTACTCTTAAGAAGACGTTGTGAAGAGCCAACTTTTGGAGCCTTTTCCATGTATTCTTTGTGCTAAACCTATTCGTTTCTATGTTAAAGCTCACACCCCCTAGTGTTAGTTTTGTTTCGTCATGTACTTCGCATTATCACTGCAATTTGCGTCTAATGTGAGACCCGGTTGCACTGCTGATGTTGGAGTAGATTACGACCTCTTACAATTAGATTGAATTGTATAGTTGCAGTATGATTAGATAATCCATGTGTTTCAAAAAAGCGGGATCAGGAATGTGCATTAATTTTTAAATGCAAGTCCAGTGTAGGCCAAACATTGCAACTTTTGTTTTATGTTAGTGGATGTCATCATGTCAAACGTTTCTCTGTTCTAATCATATTACTTGCTGTTTTTGTTTAGAAGCTATGAAGAGAACAACTTTCGGTCATTTTCATTCTCGCAACTTTTGTTTGGAACTCTAAAAAAGAAGTCGTGATGAACTTTAACGTTTGGAACTCTAAAATTCTATAAGGGTTCACATATTTCCAAAAGAAATCTTCAACTGGAACTTTTTAGTTTTGTGCACACAATGGTATTGATCTGGAAAGAATTTTAGGATTCCTTAGAAATATTCCAAGTATTGATTCAATATCTAAGCCTCCAAAACTAGAGATTCTCTAAAAATTCATTTAAATCGTGGATTTTAATCAAACAAATAGTGAACATGAGAACTCTATCTTTTCACTTCCAAGCGTGTTCACCCAAATACTTACATGAACAACAAAATGGAAAGTCAGTATTGGATTTCAGCAAGAACTCAATACAATTCACGAAATGGCTAACTGAAACACAAAACGCATTAAAGGAACTCCTTCATTGGTAAATCAAGTGAATTTTTGCTATAATAAATAACAACAGTGATCATCATCCACTCCTATCATCAGCAGTGAAATTGCGTTTCATATTAAACGCCAACTGCACTGATAATGCGAAGTTGATAACGAAACCAGACAAACATCAATAAATGCTGTGTTAAACTTTAGAAAAAAAACCCAGTGGAAAGAATGCAGGGAATATTCGGATTGGGATGGCTCTTAACGACGTCTCTATACGAGAAGCAGTGACTAATCCATTGAAACTGGCGGAAATCCGGCCAAAAACGACCCAGAAAGAAGCAGAATAGCATAGGGGATGTGGATTTGGCAAGATGCCAGCAATCCGTATTAGGAGGTCAGCGTCAGTTTCCCACAGGCGTCCCTAGTTGGAGCGCAGACATGCCAGACACTTGGGCAGAGCGCAGACATGACAGAGTTTTGCCGAACTCGTCCGAGCCACGCCCCTTTTTGTCGACATATACTATACATCCGGCAAAGGGAGCAGCACGGGACGGAAAACCTGAAAGTAGTTTGTACAAATTGGAAGAAGAGCAAGCATTCTCAACGAATAGCGTGTTTCGTTATGAAGCACGCACAAAAGCTATGAAAACACACAAAAATATGAAAAAAATCCATTCTGGGCCGCATTTAAATCGATGCCGTCGCATGCGCGCGGTGTACGTGGGCGCACACACCGCATCACATAGCCGTAGTTTCGGGGTAAACTTGGAGGTAACGCTCCCTTCGGGGTAAAGTGCGTGATGAATACCTCTTCCACGTTTACCCCGAGCTTTACCACGGGGTCGTTTACTCCGTGGTAAAGCTTTAACCCCAATTTCGATGATGAATTCCACCCCTGGTCTATAATAGTGGCAAACATATAGCGTGATTGTCAGTTGTATTGAAGAAGAAAAATTATTTTGAAAAAGAGGACTGAAAATGGAGGGAAACTTTCGCGACAACCTAATATACAGTGCGTTCCATAATTATAGGACACCCCCCGAATTTCCCACTCCCGGCTTTTCCTCTGACCATGGAATTTTCTCTCTATTACCATTGTGATCAGCACCTAAAATAACCGTGGTACCCAATTTTTGAGCTCACGGCAGCAACTCTGGTTTTTTAAAACTTTATTTTTCTCTTTCCGCACACTTCGCGGTCGTGACACACCTTCAGGTTCTAACAAGTTTATTTGCCGCACAATCGAACTCGCGGAATTTCGATAATTTATTGAGCATCTATGGATCACACTGATTTCATACAACCCGTTGCTCCTGCTCCTTAGAAGGAATCTGAGGACATATGCGGCGATAGACATCGAACATGCAAGACTTCTTCTTCTTCTTCTTCTTCTCCCTAGCGTTTGTCCCGCATATTCGCAGGGTCCGCTGTTCTGGTTCTACTTCGCCATAGAGCTCGATCTTGTATGTCATCCGTTGTAACTCCTACTTCCTTCATATCCTTGTATATAGCATCTGTCCATCGCTTTTTCGGTGCGCCCCTAGAGCGTTTTCCGGGAACTTCCATTTCTAAGGCTCTACGGGTAAGATGATGTGATGGCCTTCTCATTACATGACCGTACCATCTTAACCTTTGTTCAAGTAGTTTCAGCTGAATGGGCACCGTCTGCATCATCGTTCTTATGTCCTCATTTCGCACTCTATCACAGCGTGTGAAACCACAAGCCCATCTGAGCATACGCATCTCTGCGGTGTTCAGCATACGCTCGTGTGTTTTCGACACTGGCCAACATTCGCTTCCGTACAGCAACGCTGGTCTGACAATAGTGCGGTAGACTTTCCCTTTCAGCACTCTCGAACATCGTCGGTCGCACAGAATTCCTGTAGATTCTCGCCATTTCAACCAAGCACAGGTAATTCTTCCACGAACTGCAGCCCCGACGGTCCCGTCAGCACTCAATAAGCTACCCAGGTACTGGAATTCCTTCGTTTGCGTGAACATCGTGCCGCTTATATCTGAGACGTCACCTGGTTCCTCGATACTGCTCATTATCTCCGTTTTCTTGAGATTCAGCCTCAGTTCTGCGTCTGCCAATGTCATCTGCCATTCCCGGATTTTGTCCTGAAGCTCTACTTTCGAATTTGCTATCAACGCACCGTCATCGGCATACAAGAGAGTGAATGGAGGCCCTTCCATGAGATTCTTTACCACCGTATCGAGCGTCAGTATAAAGAGAAACGGGCTTAGGGCTGACCCTTGGTGCACCCCTATCTCGAATTTGGACGTAGTTCCGTGGACGGTGCGCACTCTCGTTGTAGATCCTCCGTACATATCTTGGATTGTTCTTACCATGTACTCCGGAATGCCGCGTTCTCTTAGCACTTCCCAAAGGAGTGTGCGTGGTAGCTTGTCATACGCTTTCTCCAAATCGAGAAACGCAATATGGCATGGTTTGTTCTTTTCGCGATATTTCTCCATCACTTGACGGGCAATAAAGATGGCATCAATCGTTGATCTCTCTGGGGTAAAACCAAATTGATCGGCTGCAATTTCCACCATATCTCTTAGCCTGGAATCCAGTAGACGCTCATAAACTTTCATAGTATGTGCAGTTAGCTTTATACCTCTGTAGTTTGCACAGTCCATGATGTCTCCTTTTCGTTTAAAGACTGGGACAATTACGCTGTCCCTCCACGCATCAGGAATTCTTTCTGATCTTGTAATGTTGTTGAAGAACGTGGTCAACCACAGCAGGCCTGATTCACCAAGCACCTTCCATGCCTCCACTGGGACTCCATCCGGACCCACAGCCTTACCGATTTTCATCTTCTTCATCACTTTCCTTACCTCTTCTACGCTCCTGGGTTGTACCGGTCCCACTACCGGTCGCGCTGAAATCCTTTCCTTCCTCGGGAATTCCTGGTTAAGTAGATGGGAAAAGTACTGTTTCCAGCGTTCTTTGACTTCTGTAGGGTCCTTCAGTACTATTCCATTTCCACTCTTAACAGTCCTCACTTCAGTCACATCCAATGAATTTCTGTGGCGAGCTTTCGCTAGTAGGAAAACGAACTTTTCGGCTTGTGAGGTGTCCAACTTCTTGTAGATTTCGTCCAGTGCTGCGTTCTTTGCTTTCGCTACTGCAGCCTTTGCTGCTTTCTTTTTTGACTTGTAGTCATTCAAAGCTGCAAGTGACTTCGTATCCTGCCATATTTTGTAGGCATTCTTCTTTGCTTTAACCACCTGTTGTAGATTTTCGTTCCAGAACCACGCTGCCATGTCCCCTCTTCTTCCTCCTACTGTTTCTCCTAGCGTATCACGTGCACATTTCAAGGTGATGTTTGCAGCGCTAGCCCAGACAGAGTCTATTGGGCCAGAGGGATCTGGCAAACCAGTTTCGACGATCTTCTCGCGCAAAATTTTCTGTGATTCCTTTGTCATCTTCCACCATCGTATACGTGGTTCCACGTTGGTTTTAGTTTTCTTTGGCAGGGCTATGCACATATCAGCTACGACTGGTCGATGTTGCCCCGCAACTTCTCCCGGGATAGATTTGACATCTTTGACATCCTTAATCGTTTTGAGATCATTCCTTCTGACCAGAATGTGGTCTATCTCGCTTTTCTGACCGCCACTGCAATACGTTACCTTCTGAGATTTACGTTTCATGAAGAAAGTGCTCGCAATCGCCAGATCTTGTGCTTCGGCCATATCAACAATCCTCTCTCCATCCTGATTCCTGATTCCAAAGCCTCTTCCGCCGTGAACTCTCTCAAATCCTTTTCTGTCTTGACCAACATGACCGTTGAAGTCCCTAGTCACTAGTAGTAGAAGATAGTCACTTTCAGGGGTGCTTTTAATTGCTTCATCAAGTTCGTCATAGAATGCCATCTCGTCAGCTTCGGGACATCCACATTGCGGAGCATACACAGATATTACAGTCCAAAATCCCTCGTTAGTAGCTATTCGAACAGAGATTAGCCTCTCGCTAACCCGATTCACGGACAATACATGTTCTTTCAATGTCCCAGCAACCGCTATTGCGACACCATTCGTTTTGGTCTCCACTCCATAGTAGAAGAGTTTGATGCGTTCTCCAATTTCCTTAGCTTTACAACCCATCCATCTGGTTTCCTGCAGACACAGAACGTCTATCCTCCTTCGCTTCATAAGATCTGCTATCTCGCGTGTCTTACCAGTCAGAGTGCCGATGTTTAGCGAACCGACTCGAACTAGCGTCTTTGGCCGAGGTCGTCCGTCCCTCGGTAGCCCTCGCTTCTTAACCACAGGAGACGGGCGGGCTTCCAGCGGTCACTTCCGGGTGACGTCCTAGCATTAACTCCACTGCATATAGAACGTGTCATGATCATGTGACTTTGAACTCCATCAGCCGGCCTGTCAACCTGAGCCTGACGCTGAAAATGCGAAAAAAAAAGTTTTTCTGGTAACCGTGCCAAACTTATCGCACGGGGCGAGGACCTTGATTATAGAGGCGGTCCTGACTCGCCTCTCCCATCTGGCCGATTTTCTTTGGCGAGCATTTTATAGGTCATGAGGTGCCACCCCCATGCCCACCTGCGAAACGTAGGCCAAGATGGGGTCGCTCATGGTCCACGGGGATTACTCCCTACCACCATCCGCCACCCGGTGGACGCGCTCGGTAGCTAGAGCGACTTAATAGCCCCGAGATCGAACATACAAGACTGCTTATCTCAATTTCTCAGCCGCTCATTGCTGACGGAGGTGCATTCAAAATTGGCTGGCAAGGATCCACTGCTTTAGAAATACAGTTAGCACTAGTCACAAGCTGCTCCGTTGGCTTTGCTAGCTGGCGATCCAAGTAGGCAGCACTCGCCCGACATCGAGGTTTTCCCACATTTATTTACTGAAACCTGCGGATGGGAGGTTCAAAATGACGGATATTACTCAATGGTGTTTTCTGAGCTCCGACGCTGCCAGACCAGACACCGTCCCCTGCTTGCTCAAGTGTCTGCTCTGCGCGAAGTAGACAGTAACTGATGACATGTAGGAAACAAAATGCCACACTTGATAAAGTGACCAAATCCTGTTCCAAGTACTGTGATTGGTCATGAAGGTCATGAGGTGGCTATATACTAGACTTCGTAGTTATGGTAAATGGAAGAGTCATGGACGTGATAACGGAAGACAGTCAAGACCTTCGGGGAAAGGAATTTTTTCGAGGTTGCTGTCGCGTTTTTGGGGTTAATTTATCGGTGAGAGCAGACCTGGCCAGTAAGAGAGTGGGACACGGTCCGACAGCGTCAGACATCAGAAAATGCCGCGAGCAGTTTCCATCATTTTGAGCCACCGAGTCATGGATTTCAGTAAGAAAATGTGGGAAAACCTCGATGTCGGGCGACTGTTGCCTACTTAAATCGCCACCTAGCAAAGCCAACGGAGCAGCCTGTGACTAGTGCTGAATGTATTTCTAAAGTAGGACTACCGTGGATCCTTGTCAGCCAATTTTGTATGCACCTCCGTCAGCAATGAGCGGCTGAGAAATTGAGATAGGCAATCTTGCACGTTCGATGTCTATCGACGCATATGTCCTCAGATTCCTTCTAAGGAGCAGGAGAAGCGGGCTTTGTGAAACCACTGTGATCCATAGATGCTCCATAAATTATCGAAATTCCATGAATCCGATTGTGCGGTAAATAAACTTGTTAGAATCTGAAGGTGTGTCACGACCGCGAAGTGTGCGGAAAGAGAAAAAAAAGTTTTAAAAAACCAGAGTTGCTGCCGTGAGCTCAAAAATTGGGTACCAAGGTTATTTTAGGTGCTGATCACAATAGTAATAGAGAGAAAATTCCATGGTCAGAGGAAAAGCCGGGAGTGTGAAATTCGGAGGGTGTCCTATAATTATGAAACGCACTGTATATACAGTGGCAGCCACATATTTAGCACGCTGCCTGTTTTTGGCGATCATTTGATGAAATTATAAATTCTGTATCTCAGGATTGGAATGAATTATCAAGACAATATTTGAGATTGTGAGAAGGCATATTGTTCTCCTTCTTGCCTCCATTTTGTTGCTCCGGGAAATGCATCTGGATGGAATTGCCCGCATCCTACACATTTAGAGCTCAAAATGCAGTGCTTTTGGAAGTATTTCCGTCTCTCTCCTAGATCGCTTTACTGAGTCTGTGTGAAGTGTGATTTTATTCTCGATATAAATGTGCGTTTTGTTATAGTAGTTTCGATGAGCAACTTCTCACCTAAAGGTAGGTCGAAAATAGTCAACATGAGTGAAAAAATGGTGAAAAAAGGATTCGCGATGATTCCTAGGATAAACCATGCATTTCCAGCCGCGGATTTCTTCCCTATTTGTGTTGCTAACAGGCAATCAGATACTCATAAGAAAATTCCGAGGCTTGCTTTACTACCAAGATTCATTAAAATGAAATTTTCGACGAAATTGACGGTTTATTTTCTATCTCTGGGTCCAGCCAGTGTTTCTACTGTAAAGGCATAAGCTCTTTACAGGATCGTTGGCAAAGGTGTATTGAATCTGATGGATTCTATTTCGAGGCATAAAGTTGTGTTCGAGCCGAGATACAACATTTTGAATAGGACTGTCCATTTCGGCAATTAATTTCGCACCAACCTGATATTTCTGCGAAAAATTCGTCATGACAAAATCTGTCCATGTTGCAACAGATTTAAATAAGAGTTTTGATCATATCTTCAAATGACGTTCTTGATTCGCTTCATCTGTTTAGTGTTTGGCCATGATACTTTCTCCTGTGCGAATCATCAAAAGAAGAAGAAGAAAGATTATACATTTTAAAGCCTGTGGATCGCATTATGTCCTACTCCTAGTGCTGATAGTGCTTATATTCTCATCTCATTTTTCTTTCGGTTAATACGTTAGTGTTCATTTTGTTCCATTATGTGATGCATTTCATCCACTTGAACGAGGTGTTGATGTGAAGTCCTGATCCGACAATACCAACGGGAAACTGGCTACTGCACAAATTCGATGAGAAGAGGTCTCGTTGGTAAATTCTTGGAGAAGTTTAACGCGCGCGCACTTTTCGAATTCATTTTTGTTTTTCACAACCGTTCGCATTGAGT
>JARK01000281.1:9495-24501 GCA_000688135.1 Ancylostoma ceylanicum | reverse complement strand
AATTTCAAACGTCAACCCTCGAATTCGATATATGTCGCTGTTACCGTCATCTATATGATATATCCTCACGTTGTATTTAAATACTTATAATGTGCCTACTTTAGTATCCTTATTTTTTCACCTCGATATCATGTCAATAGCAATGATTTACTTATCTTAGATGCATCTTTCACTTAGATCACCATTGTGCTGTTGTGCCCCTGTATTTTTCAATATGGCTAAATCTCACGGTTGTTTTAGGGTATATGTACTTTGTGTTGTTAGGTTGTTTGTGCGTTTAGTCGTACAGACATAGAGGTTTTCGTTCACATAGCAGTTTTAATTGTAATTCGTTCTACAGTGCGTTTTATAGTTGTCGGCCACCCCCTACCCCAACTTTTACACTTCCGGTTTTTCCTCAAATCCTGGAATGTTCTCTCTAGTACCATTGCGATTAGCACCTAAAATAATCCTGGCACCCTATTTTTGAGCTCACTATAACCACTCTGATTTTTCTAAAACGTTTTTTTTTTCATCTTCTTGCTCAGCTCGCAGTCGTGACATACCTTAACGTTTTTACGGGTTCCTACTCCTGCCCTCTATGAGAACTATGTATTGGGTTGGGGAATAAGTTCGTGCGATTTCCTCGGTTCATTCTCTCACGATGACTTGGACCTCGATTAATTACTTGTTACGGACTATACTGTGGCTCTTGTTTTGCTGTTTGACACCGTCACACCGTGCTTTTCAATTCTCGTTGCACCTTTTTTCTATCGAATGGAATGGGACCCTTCAATTCGACAAGAATGAGCCTCTTCGCCAGTGACTACTGTTCGCCTTCAATTGTGGATCAAATGTAATCCAAGTGGCAAGGAATATAAATGGCGTCCACATAGAAACTTGTACTACAGAGAAGACGGCACAGAGGTGATCTGCTCAGTTTATACAGAACAGTTTTGGCCTGGAACTTGCCCTTCCTTCCGGACGCCCCTTTTGTGGCACATAGAGACAATTATGCTGTTGGGTTGCTCACCTTATAAGGAAGAATCAGTACTGATGCTAACTCTTAACAAGATGCAAGTTCATCGGACGCATTTGGTGCAAAACCTTAAAATGCTGGAGGTTGAGTGATAGCTCATAATTTTTCTGCGCAAATTTGACCGAAGCAGCTACCAGAAAAATCGGGTGTGAGGGATTTCAACTAATGCCGACATAACTGGTCTGAAGAAGTCAAATACATATTTTATCGAGTTCCTGATGCACTTCATGAAGTTTGATTTAAGATTGATTCAAAAGTTACAGTGGCGGGCTGCAACATGAACGGTCTCAAGAAAAGCAATTTCTTTAATAGAGGAGGAAAGGAGCTATAAAACTCATTCAGGATAATTGATACTGTTCTTGAAGAATAATGATTGCAGTTCTCATGGAAAACCACACGAATTTATTTCTCAACACAATACAACCGTATCGGTAGAATGTCGCACGCCCAAGACTGCTTATCTCACGTTTTGGGCCGCTCATTGCTTATGTGCTATATTCAAGATTGGCTGACAGCGATACTACGTGGTTTATTTCAGAAATACAGTCAGCACCGGTCACGTGCTCTTCCGTTGGCTTCGCTAGGTGGCGATCTAAGAAGGCGATACTCACCCGACATCAGGGTATTCCCACAGTTCCTTGTTAGAACCTGTGGTTTGCTCGCTCAAAATGATGGCAACTACTTACTGGTATTTTATGACGTCTGAAATTGTTGGGCTAAATTTCATTCTGTCTGGCCATGTCTGCGTTCGTAGAAAAGCACGCCCAGAAACGACAGCACACTCGCAAAACATCCTCTAGTGAAGGGTCTTTACGTTATCACGCCGATAACCTCTGATCGCATCAATTGCCAAATTTAATATTTTGCCACCGAACTCACGACTAATCACAGTACCTGGGACGGAATTTGGGCACCCTCCTCTATCATGAGATCTTCTCCATCACATTTCATGAGTTCCTGTCCATTTTGCGACGAGAAGAGACAGAGAATGGAATCTAATTCAGCAGCATCGGACGTCAGAATGTGTTTATGAGTAATCCTCACCATTTTGAACACGTGACTCGTTATAACAGCAAAATATGGGAATATCCCGGTGGCTAATAAGATTTGCCTTCTTGGAACGCCACCTAGCTACGTCAATAAAACAACCTGTAATCAGTGCTGACTGTATTTCTGAAGTAGGACCCTAGGGTTTCCTTGCCAGCATATTTGTGTGCGTGGCATAAGCAATGAGCCACTGAAAAGATTTTGATACACAGTCCTGGAGGCGCGACGCTCTATCGATGCAGATATACTCAGATTTCCCATAGAGAGCAAGAGTGACAGACTGTTGGGAATCAGTGCTGTCCACGGAAATCCACAAATTATCAAAATTCCGTGATTGCGGTTGCGCGACTAACAAACTCGTTAGAACCTGAAGGTGTGTCATGTCTACGAGCTGGGCAGAAGGAGAAAAAGAAAGTTTTAGGAAACCAGAGTTTCTACCGTGAGATCCAAAATAGGGTACTAGGGTTATGTCAGGTGCTGATCACAGTGGTAGTAGAGATAATATTCTACGGTCTCTGGAAAAGTCGGGAGTAGAAAAGTTGAACGATGTCCTATAATTATGAAACGCACTGCACTAGTGTATCACCTTTCAATTGCGTGAATGGCTGTGTTTGTTTTACCGAAACGATGCGTCATGAATCGTTTTTATCGTGGTATCACAATATTTTAATGACTATGATTGAAGGATCTTTTGTACCTTTTTGTTAGGTTATGTCAACATGTGCTTTCCATATTTGTTAGAAACATATCACAGTACTGCCCAAAAAGCTTGCGATGCAAGCAATCGAGATGTGGCGGATGCAAGGGAAAAGGCGACCTTTTATCTTGAATAGGTCACCGAATTTTTGAAGTGACTTTCCAACATGATTAAAAACTGTGGTAGTTTATAACCGGTTTGGCCGTCCGGCTGATGCTGGACTTCCGGGCTTCTACTAGTGCTCGCTCCGCTCGCATACTTTAAAAAAATTGCTATTTGTGGGTTTAGTCTTCGAGGGTATTCATATCTCCACATCTGTACCCTCTCACGTAATGCCAAAGCTGCCCTGAAAAGCTCTCCAACGAAAGCGAAATAAAGCCCCATAGCTAGTCCTAGTGGCTATAAATAAATGAATGTATTCGCTTAGATGCAGTTGGTCACTTGGAATGATTTATGTTTAGCCGGCTGTTTTAGTAATTCAAGGGATTCAAGTGATGAAGTTCTAGTGGGGTATATAAGCAGAAGTTCGAGGGCGGGTCGATTCAAACACTGAGGGAAAGGGAAGAGCTCAGACAATCGCAGGGGCAAATCCCGTTCCATCCGCGGGCAAATCCCCGACGAAAGATTTGAACGAGGAACATAGCGGGCAAACTGCGGGCGGAACCGCACATGATGTGGTCCAAACGGGCGAATAGCGGGCTGAATGCAGCATCATTCGGGCTGATGCACGACCGTCGGGATTTGGTCCGATATGTGAAAGATGTCGGGCATCGGCCGCTTTTCACGGTCATTGACCGCCGAATGAAATCTCCGAAAAGCGGTTCAGACGTCGACATATTTTGGCCTTACAAGGGTTGGATGGGCAGAGGACGAAAAAACCAGAACAATCTTGCGCTTAATTATACATGCTTCTAAACGACAACCACTTTGGTACACCACCTTTCCACGCCGGCCTACTTCCTGCATTCGCCACTGTTGTGCAGATAAGTAGACCCCTTCCGTGACTCTTTCTAACCTAGGTACCGTCTATCCGAAACGACGGGGCAGCTGGCGCGGTCGGGGATCCAGAGGTGGATCCGTGTCTCTCTCTCCCCCTCCCCCCCCCGCCCACCCTTGTCTTGGCGCCAGCGCACCTTTATCACAGCAGTAGTGCAATGTTTTTCGCCAATCTAGGTCCCTCTTGATAGAGCTGGATTCCCTCTATTTTCTGATTACAAACTTGCCCCTGAATACTTGAGATGTGATGGAGAAACTTCAGCGAAAACTTTAAGCTCACAAGGGAAGTGCAAGAGGCGAGGCTGGCAGATCGGAATGAAACCTATCTGGCTTGAATCCTTGTTCGACAAGGTCCTCCAGCATATATTCCATTTTTGCCCAACGTGCTAAAAAAAACAGATATGGCCGAGTGGTGAAGGTGCTGAGCTGTTATGCAGAGGGTCGAGGGTTCGGATCCCGTCATGTGTATCCGTTTTGCATTTTTGTTTTTTATTTCCTCTTCGTTGTTGAAATTAACTTCAAAGGATTAGAACACGAAACTTATCTTTATTGACAAGATTTTGAGTTGTAGAGGACAATCACGCATCAGAACCCAGCCGAACACACAGCCACCTGCATTAGACCATGCTGGGGAATTTCGTCACATCATCACTTCTCGGGATTATAACTCTTTTTTACACTCGCATAATGCATCATGTTTCGTTTTGAATGGAGAATTTCTTATTTTACAGCGACTAGAGGAACAACTGTACGATCAGTAGACTTCGTTTGATATCGTGTAGTTATTCGTGGCTTGTGCATCAATAATGATAGGTTCCATGTTCTAATCTTTCAAGTCTAATATCAACAAAGTAGAAGGAATAAAAAGAAAACAAAAATGCAAAACGGATACACATGACGAGATCCGAGCCCTCGACCGTTTGCTTAGCAGTTCAGCACCTTCACCACTCGGCCACATCTGTTTTTTAGCACGTTGGGCAAAAATGAAATATATGCTGGGGGATCTTGTCGAGCAAGGATTCAAGCCAGATAGGTTTCATTTCGATCTGTCAGCCTGGCCTCTTGCACTTTCCTTGTCAGATTTTTGGTGCCGCCAAATAAACTGGTTCAGCCCGCAATTCCTGAGCTAAACAGCCACAAAACCAGTTTTTGACAACGGATTTAAGGTGAATGAAAAATAGTCTTGTACGTACTCTTGAAGCAGATTTTGAGATGTATCCTGAATCTACTGAAGATCAGAATTAACAAGAGCGCAGACGAGGCTGTTCCAAAAATTGCTTGGATGAGAAAACCAAGCCTTAGGTTTCGAGGAGCACAGCTGGCCTGTATCTGGGCCTGTTGACGAAGTTGCGTAGCCATTATGCAGCATTTTTACTCTAGATCACACATCACATCAACAACCTAGCTATGTCCTGTCTTTCAGTGGAAAATTTCCTAGAACGCAAATTTGATGGGAGTTGTGTATGTTTCGAGGCCACTTTCTCAAAATTATGTTTCGAGGCCAACTGCTCGATAGCAAAACCTTTCCGGAAAAGCGGATCTGAGCTAGAAGATACTTTGAGCGTTTCTCTATTCGGCAGAAAGAAGAGCGGAACAATGCATGAGTTCCTGGCGGAGAAATAAATGATCAAAGGTTGTACAATAACTTGTGCCCCACCCCCTGTACTTGGTAGCCATTTACTATAAGCAATTTTGCAGCTTTTGCAGCCAATTGTTGCCCTTTCGCTCAGCATCCTGCATCTGTCGGAAGTGCCTTTTCCTTTAACAGAGGTGTCGTCTAAGCTTTCCTTTTTTTCGAAAGCACTGCCTCTCTCAAGTCTCGAGCTTTAGCGGTGGATTGTAAAACGTAGAGGAAATTCATTGTCGACAGCAGCGTATTCTAGAATTCATTCGTGGCTGCATCGCCGACAAAGCCTTTTTTGGATCTGTCGTATACAGCGCCGGCCAAAATTGTATAGCCTTTTCAAGATCAATGAAGTTCACGACACAGCGCAGCAGCGGAATGTTGATTGTCGGGTATACCGAGCGGGCGCCAGCAATCCTTCCATTTGTCCCGATCACGTACCAGGGTGTTCCAATGCGTTCTGTCCGTTCGAGAGACACGAAGAGCATCATATGTTCCTTTAAAGGACTTCGTGAAGAAGTCTGACCATTGGGTCGGTGGTCTTGCTGTCGTGCGCTTTACGTTCCGCGGAGTCCAGTCGCTGACGGCTCTTGTCCAACGGTGGTCATTTAGGCGCATCACGTGTCCGGCCCACCTGATCTTACTCAACTTGGCATGCACGGCAGCGTCCCTGATCCTCGACTGTTGACGTAGGGTGGAACTCCGTATTCCCGCCCTCACTTGCGTGAGGCGGGTCAGTCCTAGCATCACCCTTTCGATGGAGCGTTCGATGACGCTGACCGCATTCTCATCCTGCTTACGTAACGCCCAGGTTTCCGAAGCGTAAGTCAAGGCAGGGAGAACCGTGGTGTTGAAGAGGTGGGCATGGACCCTGGTGTTCTTCGTCTTCTTCACTACGTCCTCTTGCAGGCTCCCCAAGCCGCTCGCTTCCTCCTGCCCAACTCTGGAGCGAGGTCGTTCATCATGTTGACTTCCCGACCTAGATATACGTAGCTGGAGCATTCGGAGATGGTCGTTCCGTTGAGCGAGAATGGGGCATCAGGGACCCATCCGTTCCTCATGAACATCGTCTTCGTTAGATTCAGTTGGAGACCGATCTTTCCACACGCGTCGTCGAAGTCGGCCAGCATACGTTCCGCTTGACTGATGTTAGGTGTTATAAGGACGATGTCATCAGCGAAGCGAAGATGGTGTAGCAGCCGGCCGTCAACTCGCACTCCCATGTTGTCCCATTCTAATCTTCGCATGACGTCCTCGAGGATGGCGGTGGATAGTTTTGGCGACACAGTGTCGCCTTGTCGAAACCCTCTCCTGACGCCGATGGTGATGTCAAGATTGGCGAGATTCTGGTCGTGAAGTTGCTATGAAGCTCACGAAATATCCTGATGTATTGAGTCGGTACACCCTGGTTGCCCAGGGCTTCCAAGACTGTTTCTGTCTCAACGGTGTCGAAGGCCTTCATCAAATCGATGAACGTGAGACAGAGAGGCATCTTGTACTCTCGTGATACTTCAGTGAGCCTGGTGACGGTGTGTATATGGTCGATGGTACTGAATCCTTTCCTAAACCCTGCTTGCTCGCATGGCTGTCCTTCGTCTAGTGTTCTTTCAATCCTATTAAGGATTACTCGCGTGAAGAGTTTGTAGACTACGGACAGTAGGCAGATAGGACGATAATTGCCGATGTCCTGCGGGTCTCCCTTCTTATACAGCAACACAGTCCTGCTGGTCTTCCATTGGCTAGGTACCTTGCATTCCGACAGGTACCGCGTGAAGAGTCTAGCAAGTGTGTTCACAAGAGCTGTCGGTAGACTCTTCAGATGTTAGGGTCGAATCCTGTCGGGACCGGCGCTGTACGATTCTTCACCGACTTGATGGCATGTCGGACTTCGGAAGGGAGAACCGAAGGGATGACATATCCATCCTCCCTGAGATGGTATGGAGGGAGGTGGACATGGCTGTCGAAGAGGTCCGAGTAGAAGTCGTAGATGACTTTCTCCACTACCCTTCTAGATGAGATGATCGTTCCGTCTGGGTGCCGGAGGGCTGTCATCTTGGTCTTACGGTTTGCGAAGTCTCGGCGGGTGTTGCGAATGCTTCTCCCTGCCTCTGCGGCTTCAGCCAACACTGCTGCTCGTCTCTCCTTGAGGTCTTCTTTTATCGCTTCTCTGCACCGTCTTGCGGGCTCGGACGTAAGCTGGTAGTTGCCTGCGGCTCTCGCTGCTCCACGCTGGCGTATCAGCTCGAGGGTCTCATGGGACAGTCGTCTCTTGGTGGGTCTCGAACCCTCGGCTTTCTTCACACTGTTNTCGGACGTAAGCTGGTAGTTGCCTGCGGCTCTCGCTGCTCCACGCTGGCGTATCAGCTCGAGGGTCTCATGAGACAGTCGTCTCTTGGTGGTTCTCAAACCCTCGGCTTTCTTCGCACTATCACGGAGATGCTGAATGAGCCGTTCGTATTCTTCATCGATGTTGTCGACAACGGTATCTTCCCAAAAGCCGGCTAACGTAGTGAAGAGATCCCAGTTGATGGTTGGTCTGGGACTCCTCTTCTTGTACTTCGCGGCTTTCTCTCCTTTGCGTGGAAAGAACAATCTTGCGCGAAGGAGGCGATGGTCTGATCCGGTGTAGGACTTTGGTACAACAGCGACGTCGGTCAGGCAAAACCTTCGGTTGACGATGATGTGGTCGATTTCATTATGGTACTCTCCACCGGGCGACTCCCATGTCCATCGTGGGGAGGTTGGCTTCTGGAACTGTGAGTTACTATGGATGGTCTTCGTCGTCATGATAAATTCGGAGAGCCTCTCTCCCTGTTCGTTCCACTGTAGACCGTGGGTACCGATGTGAAGTTCCTCAGGCGTTCTTCTAGGGCCAATCTTGGCGTTGAAGTCGCCAACGATGACCTTATAGAATGTATGGTGTTCCCTGTAGAACTTCTCCAAGTCCATATAGAAGGCCTCGATCTCGTCTTCGTCGTAGCTGGATGTTGGAGCGTAGGCGACGAAGACTGTCAGGGCCGGCGTTGATCCACATCTTCGCAGTCGCAAACGTCCGATTCGAGTCGTTAGTTGTTCGAAAGAATCGATGCTCATGGGCAAGTTCGTGTTGACGAGGACACCAACTCCACCAACTCCTCTACTATCGCATGTTCCAAGGAACAGATCTTCTCCAGTATCGAAGGTGGCGTTCAGCGGCCGGTGTCTCCTCGTCTCGGTCAGTGCGATGACGTCGCACCTGATCTTCCTGGCCTGCACCATCAGATCCTTGATAGAAGCCTCCGATGCAAGTGTCCGTGCGTTGAAGGTACAGATCGTCATCATAGTCCTTCTCGTTTTAAGCAGCCTAGATAACCCCTCGAACCTCGTCCTCACTGACGCTGCCGTACCAGTGACTCTTTCGAGATTAGGGGAACACTCTTTATTATTACTGTGTGTAGCTTGTAGAAGATGACCCGCAGGGAATAGCTTGCTGGGCTGTATTCCCCCGCGGGGGCTGGGGTTGGGTTTTACCGGGAAGTTAGCTGGGCTTCCCGGGAGTGGACGATGGAGCTTATTTGTTGGGGGCGACTCCGAACCGCCTCCCTTGTACCTCCCAGTCACTTAAGGGCAGTGTGTCACCTCGTTTTGCATGTAGTAGATATTAACAAATCCTTGATCTTCTCGCCACGCTGATTCCAAAAATGTACATAAAATGTCACAGAAGTGACAAAAACCCCGTTTTTGGGAGGGTCCAAAGTGCAGTTCACGGAGCACCTGGGCGGAGCGGTCCGCGGGTGTGCTGGCTGCCCGCCACGGCAGCAACGTTGGCCAACGAGTCTTGACGTGTACGATCGATAAGATCAACGGCTCCACACGTCAAATCGGATCAGCAAACTGTTACAAGCCCCTTACAAACCCCGTCACGATAAACGGGCTCAAAGACCGTTTTATGACATTTCATGTATATCGCCGGAATCAGTGAGTCGAGGAGATTCACAATCTGCTAACAGCTCGAGCACGAAAACGAGGTGACACACTGCCTTTAAGTGCAGGGTTTTTGATCGGATAGATGTGCAGGATACAATCCGCAGATACGCAAGCACACCCACACACGCATGCATGAACATACTCACGCGCTGAGAGAAAGTATGAATCGTTCTAATACTGCAGAAACAGGGAGTCCATCCCCTAAATCCACCCGCGTCTCAGGGCAGGTACAAGGTCGCGTTTGGTCTGCGATTAACCCCCTATCCGCCATCCGGGGCCGTGCCACGTAGCCTTCGCGACTAACCGGCTGTGATCCCTCTATGAGGGAGATCCGTGGGAAAATGTGTCTATGTGAGTAAACAGCTCCAGATCAGCTCTGTGAACCAATGAAATACATGTGTTTCCCATAGCAGTTAGCACCGCTCATTTCAAATCGTCTAACTTCGTCTAACTCGGAGTGATATGGGACGACATGTGTATACCAATATTCTAGAAGCTGTAGCACATCCTTAGCTGTAGCACATCCTTATCCATGTTATCTTAGGGGATCCCTCTAACTCAGACAAGAGAAAGATTCAAAACCATTCCCTTGTGACATGCACCATCGTGCACATCGCGAACATCTGTAGTATTTGGAGAGTTCGAGAGAGCCTCGTATCCCGAACATGTTTAGCTTGGTAGCAAGAATCACAAGAGTTAGCAGTGACTTCGAATTAGCGAGTAAAGAACTAGCCAAGTTGACGAAAACACTAATAGAGGGTTACTGCTAAATTGACATCAAGTAGGCCTGGCATATCTTATCACTCAGCCGTAAAGGCACATATTCTATGTACTAGGTATTAGTCCATTCTATTACGAAGCACCTACTTTATGGTAACATTTCACCTACATAAGCAGTTACGTGGCAGTTCGTAGACAACACCAAATCACATATTTCGACCCTCACTAAGAAAATTTCTTTTTCGAGAAACTTTGCGCATGGAGTGATTAGGTTTCAACAATTTTCCATCGCACTTGAGCGTCTACAACTCGCATAAAAATTTGAACTTATAAGCTTCACGTCAACAGTAGTTATGGAGCAATGTTCAAAAGGCTATAAAATTTTCCTCCATAACATTTGATAACGTAAATCTTGACTTAACGTGAAGTCTTGAAGTTCAAAATATTATGATAGCTGTAGAGACTCAAAATTCGTTGATGTTAAAAATTTGAACTTCAAGTCTTAACGTTAAGCCGAGCTTTGCATTAACAGAGGTTATGGAGGAAAGTTGAAAAGGCTATATAATTTTGGCCGGCACTGTATGTGCATATCTCAAGCAAGGAGCACCGTAATTGATGAATTTAAATTTAAATCTTGAACTCAAAAACAGCACATTTAATATCGAAGGTACCTCTAATTCTGCCGAGTCGTCTGACTACGACAAAGGTTTGGATATCGTTGATTTCTTAGATTCTTCATGTGCTTCACGCTATTTCACTGTTTGGTATGCGTTCTATGTTGATAAGAATTCCGAAATTCAGCAAAAGCGCGGACACCAATAGTTGAGCAGTTGCTGCGCTAAAGCGTAATGAGCCTCTATCATGATATTGAGTTTAGATCAATGAGAAGCTAGGCACTATGTTATTCTCCCTCACATTCTTAAAATATCCTTGCTTCTAGATTCGAGCCAACATCCTTGTGGGCTTCTCTTGAAAATTCACTATTAGTGAAACGATGGTATAGTGTAACTCATTCTCCACAAGAAAATTAATGTGTGTAGCTTCAAATCTTGGCATAATTTTACTGCTAGAAAAGATCATATTTGCAGAGATTTCACGAATTTACTGGATTTTTCGGCAAGGTGAATTTGTGCGAACTTATCTGGAAGAACTTCTAGGCAAACAACTTCGGCGACCACAATCGACCACAGTACATATGTGTGCGAAATGCCTCAAATTTCAGTGCGAAAAACAAAATTTCAGTGCGTAATCTTGTAGAAGGGGTTGGAACAGCACTCTTGCCTTATCTTGGTCATG
This sequence comes from Ancylostoma ceylanicum, assembly GCA_000688135.1. Lineage (NCBI taxonomy): Eukaryota > Metazoa > Nematoda > Chromadorea > Rhabditida > Ancylostomatidae > Ancylostoma > Ancylostoma ceylanicum. The sequence continues at coordinate 13,137 of JARK01000281.1, read as the reverse complement.
ATTCAAGTCTTGACGGCGACACTTTCATGGTTGCTTTCCTATATCGATTGTTTCTATCCTGAACACCTAATTATGATATAAAGGCAGTGTCCAGGCAAAATTCTCGATACTTCAAGTCTGACATCTTCTTACTCTACTCGCCAAGCTGATTGCAACTGTATAGGTTTTCCCCATGAAAACCTCGAAATATGTGGTTTTCAGAAGGTTGAAAGTTAGGATGTGAACGAGTTGTTCGGTCAAGAATGAAAAGGTGGCAATGAGACTTCTCGAGCTCCTACATTCCGAAAAACCCAGCTGATTACTGTTGATCATAAACCCTAAAGCTTCCTGAGGCACATTTACAACATCATTTTACTCTTTTCGTTAATAGTTTTACTAGTAACCAGTCTTTTTTCCTCAATGTGGTCTAGACCGCTATCGATTGCTATACGAGTCAAATTCAAGAACACGTGTTCAACAAGCTGACCCATGTTGGGCAGAGTGCCATCCCTAGCATAACAGAATGGAGAGGGACCAGACTGTTGTAACGAAACAACGATTAGAGGGGGTAAAAATGTTTCGTTAACGTTTTGCACTTTGAATCCAGCATTTCAATGCTTATTAAGTTCTTCCCCAAAGGAACTAAACTTTAGAAGCTATGTGTTTTCAACCGCTCAACTGATTTGACAGCCATTTCCCTAGCCTGATCAAGCGAATCTTCTGTTTAATTTTATCCTAATGACATTAACATACTCACNCTTTGAATCCAGCATTTCAATGCTTATTAAGTTCTTCCCCAAAGGAACTAAACTTTAGAAGCTATGTGTTTTCAACCGCTCAAACTGATTTGACAGCCACTTCCCTAGCCTGATCAAGCGAATCTTCTGTTTAATTTTATCCTAATGACATTAACATACTCACAAGCGCGTTACAAATACGAACAGAGTGAATACCATAACAATGATTAAATGAGGCCTAACAGATGGTCTTCATGGGGCAGGAGAGAGGCCCCTCCTGCCCCAACGAGAATAATAGGTTAGAGGAAGAGAGAAAGGAAATGAGAAATAAAAGTGAACACTAATGAAAAGAAATAAAAGGAGAAGAGGGTTCACATCGAGTGTGGGGCGGGACGAACGAAAGTGGACCGAGCTCGAGGGGGTTGGCATCCCTGTTTTTATAGCTCTCGGGGGCGGGGTTTTGCGGCGACGAATAGCGGAGGATGAGGGTTTCTGTAGCGTTGACTATGCCACAGTTGCGCGCTTTTCCTACACTGTCAGACGAAGGAACATGTCTTGACCATCTCAGACAAGATTTGATCTGTCTTCACGAAACCGTCGAAGGGGCGAGCTGGGCACTGGAGATGGACTTGGGTACTGGGTCTAAGGCGAATATTTCGCTTATTTCTGGGAATTTTTAGCTGGAACTTTGGCAAATGCCTATAGAGTCGACCCGCTTTCATAATCTAATCAACACTCGAGCTCAATGATTTTGCTTGGACACTGCCTTTAAAGGCAGGGGACCACCTCGTTCCCCATGTCGACGATATCAGCAGACTCTTGACCTCCTCGGCAAGCTGATTCCAACTATGTACAGCAAAAGTCACAGAAGTGACAAAAACCCTGTTTTTGACAGGGTCAGAGTATCCGCTTTTTGGAGCAGGGGCGGATCCGCTCCAAAAAGCGGTTACTTGGTGCTGGCTGCCCGCCACGGCAGCAATGTCGGGTGAACACGTCCTGTCCTGTCCGATCGATGAGATCAACGGTGATACACGTCTTTGCACGTAAATTTGTTCCAGCAAACTGGTACAAACCCCGTCACGGAGAACGGGTTCAGAGACCATTTTGGGACATTTTAAGTACATTACCGGAATCAGCGCATCGAGGAGGTTCGGAATATGTTAATAATTCAAAAACGATATGGGGTGGCCCTCTGCCTTTAAGCCAACCAGCTAAATACTGTTTGTCACAAACTTCTTAGCCATAAAATTCAGTCTTTCTGGACAGCGACTCAACTACTTGGACCGTTCCTATACAAGGATACCTCTGTATTGTCGGTCGTTGCTTCCGTAGTTCTCAGAGAGAATTGGGGTCCTATCTTAGCGTCAAAGCAATCTCTAAAATTTTAGAGCTGTCAACCTACTTGACTTGGCAAATTTTAAAGAAAGGAAAGATGTTAGGGCTAGGGAAACATCTTTCCATTGCCTTGCCTTCAACCTAATATTTTCCAAAATAAACACATAAATAGGTAGTCAGATCTCACCAGCAACATTTTCATTAATTTGTTGTCATCGCGGCTGCAGAACCAGGGGAAACTGCGAGCGATTTTTAATTTCATGGAGTAAAACGAACATATTAAAACCACCACTCGATAGTATTACAGAAATACGACCGGTTGCAAAAACCTATTTATTAGTATTCAAGAGATATTAAAGCATCTTTAAGAAACCGCTGCATGCCATGGAAGAGATACCCCTTGATGGAAATACGTGCTCAGCATGTGCAGGGCGTAATATAGAAATGATACGTCTTCAAGAGGAGGTGCAGAGGTACACTTGAAAAAACTTTCTCGATTTGGTGGTAGTGAATTTTATTTAGACATTAGTTTTTCTTTCTATTTCAGCTTAAAGAAGGAGATTGGAAGAATTACTTCTGAATCCAAGGAACTTTCTACTAGCCTTCAAGATATAGAAGCGGTTGTCGACGAAAAAGATGAGATGATTAGGAGTGTGAGTTTCATTCTATTCTTACGGTTATTCAAATTACAAAGTAAACAACTCTAAGACATTTTTGAAATTACTTTACAATACAAATAAAAATCTTGTATTAGCTTATTTTTATTTGTTTATTTTTATTATTCATTTTTAAATAATTTTTATTATGTATTTATTATTTTATTTAATATTTTTATTAATTTTATTTTCCGTCTGGGTCCCCAAAACGGCGGAGACCCCAATTTTTTTCCCACGCCTCCCCTCCCGCCCACTTTCTGCGTCCGCCACTTGTAGCCGGACTGCATGGAGAACGTCTCACGCGATCGTCTGACCTGCGTCTGACGCGCGCCTTATGCGCGCACTATATATGTGACCGAATCGAATATATTCGACGGAATTTTCGAATTTTCGAACAGTTCGTTCTTTCGTTTTTCAAAGGGTGAACATATTCGAACTATTCGGTCATTCGGTGCTCCAGAAAAATGGGTTATTCGAACTCGTTCATTCGAGCTGTTCATAATGAGAGTTATCCGAATAATTCGTTCATTCGATTGCCTAAAAAACTAGTATTCGAACAGTTCGTTCATTCGGCCATATTCGAACAGTTCGTTCATTCGGCCAAAGTGACAAATTCGAAATATTCGTTTATTTGACTTGCGAACACTTGGCATTCGCAAAATGATGGTGTAATGGTCATTATAAGGGGTGCGGGCACTTACTGTTAGTTTTTGAGGTGCGACTTCAATGGTGAAGCCAACGAAACGTTGGTCCAATAAATTATTACTAACAACCTTGTGCTCGGCTAACAATTTTCATAAGTCATACTGATATATCGAACCAACTGATCAGTCAGTGAAACCGCGCTGCAGCCGTAATTGCAGACAAGATTCGGAGCGAAAACGAAGCCCCCTTTGAAAACCCAGGATGTTACCCCCCCCCCCCCCCCCCCCCCC
>JARK01000280.1:62570-81656 GCA_000688135.1 Ancylostoma ceylanicum | reverse complement strand
AGAGAATTCTACAGAATTCCGGAAGCAGCTATAAAATTCTGGAGACTTTCTAGAGAATTCTTGTGTTTTTCTATGGAATTCTAGACTTTTTCGGATAAATCTCTAACGAATTCTATAGATAATTACCCGAATTCTACTCGAAATTACTCGATTTCTACTCGAACTTTTTCACCAGAGTGTACAGTAAGCTTACGACATATTTTCATATTCAAATGGATCACACAAGGATGGCAGCCGCATCCTTACAATGCGCTTCAATCTCATACCAGTAAATGAGCTATGATTATCCTTTTTCATGTTTCTCTACGTCTCCAACTACCACCTGTGATGAAACGAACTAAAATACCGCTCACGGGATGTCGAAAGCAGACGGTCGCTCCGAGGAGTCACCGTCGCTTAGCTATAAATTCCTCAGATCTGCCCCAGTCAAACTGTTTTGTCACCATTCAATTTGCCTCGATGAGATCTTTCGAAAGACCAACCGAGTGCCGGGATAAACTTTCGGTGCACTGATTTTCTCCAAGTAATCGATATATCGATCGATACAGCGTAACGAGTCGACTTCGGGTGGCCTTGTGCTTTACTAAAATCCCCGAGATCACGCGATACTGTAGCTTATCCACAAACATGGTCCCTCGTGTGACCCAGTTCGACTAAAAATTCGCTGTTGACGTCCGGCTTCTAAGAACGTGGTCTTTCCGTTGACCCTGTTGGATTAATAATTCCATCGGGTCAGTTGGTGTTATAGTGCGTTCCGTACGTGACAACATCTGAGTATTTGTGACAAATCAGCGATTCGGACAACCCCGCGCTAAACGCAGAACGTTTCAGAATTGTCATTACGACATGTTGGATGTCGTAAAGACGGACGTTACCACTGCTGCATCAATGTTTTTGGATTATCGTAAACTACAAGTCACAACCACACAACTTTTTTGTTCATACACATCTTTCCCGCGCAAGACTCTCCCGGTCTGACTCTAGAAAAAAATCTGGATCCTTACCAGTCCTTATATAGGAGGATTTTCTCTGGCACTATTGTTCCAGGTGAAACGTTCTATATTGTCTCAGAGTTTGCACGACTACTCAACTGTCGTCGCACTTGAAAGAGACTTCACGCTTCGAGTACATACGAAAACGCCGTGGCGCTGGTTCTGTCACTATGTACTTATTTGTTTATTTATTTACGTGTCATTTTTGTTTACTACATGTCGTATATGACGTGACAAACATAGTAGAAACAAATTAACGAAGCAAACAGAATCGTCTGTGGAATTATTGAAGCCAGTCGAGGATAAACCATTTTCTTGTCTCAGTATCGAGCTGTCGTGAAGCCTCATCTATAAGTATCTTCTGTTGTCAGTGTTCCATGAGAGCTTCTTAGTTAGTAGTTTTATTCCAGTAAGCTTTCGGCGCTTAGCGCCTTCCTCAGACCGAGTGTAAAGGAACGAGGAGCAAATGTCTCCAATGCAAATTAGCAAAATGCAAACATTTGCTCCTCGTTCCTCTACACTCNTGTTCGATGAGAGCTTCTTAGTTAGTAGTTTTATTCCAGTAAGCTTTCGGCGCTTAGCGCCTTCCTCAGACCGAGTGTAAAGGAACGAGGAGCAAATGTCTCCAATGCAAATTAGCAAAATGCAAACATTTGCTCCTCGTTCCTCTACACTCGGTCTGAGGAAGGCGCTAAGCGCCGAAAGCTTACTGGAATAAAACTACTAACTAAGAAGCTCTCATCGAACACTGACAACAGAAGATACATTTTCTAGTCGTTAGACGTGTACTACGCAAGTGCGTCGGTACACCACAAAAAAATTCAAGCCTTAAAGGCAGCACTCACGGAAAATTTCTTGTTGGAGGTTTTGCTGAATTTCGAGGTTTTCAGGGACGATGAACTCATAGGCAGTGATGAAACAGCGTGAAACACGCCGGAAGACGGGAAATGAAGGCGCCGTTTTCCATGCGTCTACAGCGCGGACGAGTTTTCCGCTGAAGGTATACGCACGTAACGCCACGAAATCCTGTGGATGGTGCGCATTTTATACTCCACACTGTACACTATTCCATACATTACACTATACACAGCGCTAGAACACGCGTCACATACCAAGCCAATAGCGTTAACTGGCGCAGCGGACACCAAAATGGCCATGCTGGCATCCGTGTCCACGGCAGCATCTCCGCATGTAGGCGGTTATTTTTTATGTTCAACATACCGTTGTGATTTACTAGCAGCCGGCTTTACGGTAAGCGACTCAACTCAAAAGTGAGATTTTCCATGGGTGCTACCTTTAAATTATTGTAAGAAGAGCGTGAACTGAACAGTCGTTGGGATTATCAATGCTCCAAAAGAGCGATTCGATTTTGGCTCAAAACATGCTGCTTTCATCTTGTATTTCGCTTTGGAGCATAGTCGTCAACGGGACGAAATGTTTAGAACGAAAAAGCGAAGCCGGCGCACGCAGGGTACACGTTGATGACTAACGTCTGCATTTGTTGCGTTTTCTACTAGCCTCTCGAGATTTCACGAAGCAGCGCTGAAATTCTCGTTTGTCTTGCGTCTGCTTTAATGGTATAGAAAGGTTCAACCTCGTTTTTCTTTTTTTTTTCACTTTTTCCTTAACAATGTGCGGTTTTTGGTTCAATTATCCGCACTAAATTGGCTGTAAGTCGAACAATTTTGCTCCACTGCCGGTGCGATTGTTCTATTTCCTAGCCACCACTGGAAGTCTAAGCCTAAGCCTAAGCCTAAGCATGTGTTTAAAATAGTAGCTACTGCGCACCACAAACATAGCTAACCGCCTTTAAACTAGTTTCTGTACAAATGACAGACCGAGGTTGCATGCCGGCACCGCACAGCCGGTGGGCGGGGCAAGCAGTTCACCGCCATGGAAATGCCGCGGCCGAGTCGTCCTTTCCTACACGCGATGTAAACTTTGCCTCTTGCGATTTTTAGTTTATGGTTATTGTTTCATTTTATTCCGAATGCCACTAACCTAAGCGATTTCAGTGCGATTTGGGTAGTTATTCAACCGTCATGTTACCTGAGCCAAGTAAGGGGAAGAAGCCGGAATCAAAGGAAAACGACAAGGTTCAGAAAACTGATAAGGTATTGTGTTATCTTTTTTCGTTGGTTTTCTGCATTTTTCTCCTGTGGTTGTGTTACACTTGTCAGACCACCAGTGGAGATCCTTCATGTTTGATTTCTTGGTTAGTGCTGGTGGATTTGTGCGTTTGTTACAGTTTCTGAAACGTGGCTCCAATACATCAAGTTGCTTTTTTTTTCTTTTGGGGAAATCTGCCGCGGTGTTGTTCCGGATTTTTTTATTCTTGAGTACTTAGGAGTAGTTGCTGAGAACATGTGTCCGCTGCCTTTCCGGTTTTATGCGCCCAAACCTTGTAATTTTCAGGGCATCGAGGGAAACAGTTTTCACTTTGAAAAAACGGTGATTCCAAATTTTTCTAAAGGGGTTATTTTACATTCTGATCACTACTACTAAGAAGGTTTGACGTGAAACTTACCCAGTCTACGAAGCCGGTGTTACGGTACAAAATACTTGCATTCCAAACAACCATATTTTCATTAAAGTGAAATTTCCTGGATTTTTGGGGTCCCTAGACTGGATTTGCACCCGTCTTCAAGTATAAATAGGTCGTCATATTTATCAACACATCTTGACTTTTTATTCCTTCCCTACAGTGCTGTTTTAATTATTTTTCAAAAATCGGACAATATGCATGGTTTTCGATGCAAAAAGTTGAGCTATTGTTCATCTACATGCCAGAAGTAACTTTTTCGTTAACAACGTCAAATTACAGTCCTTGTCAAAAAAAAAATAGACGAACTACACGCGCGGTTTTTAGCGTCACGGCCGTAGAATCGCGGCGGGACCAACTAGACCCTCTCACTTGGAGCGTGCTCTCTCTCTCTCTCTCTTCATCCATCGTCCAGGTCCCACCGCGATTCTTCAGCCGGGAATCTGTCTATCTTTTTGAGAAGGAATGTAGGTATTCTGTTTTCAATGGAGCAACTAGTGTACATGAAAATAAGTAAATGTTAGGAATAATTATACCATTCTTCTGTATTCCACCACTTGTTTATTTATTTGTTAATTATTTTTAGTTAATATTTTGTTCTCTTGCAGCGACGAAACTCGCTTACGGATTCGTCGACATTCTCGACATCGACCTCATCGAACAGCAGTAGCGTTGACAGTGACGAAGCTGCAGGTTTGTTAGGTGCGCTGTGCGAATCAAAAGGAACCATGACAGTCCCGGCTGAGAATTTGTGCAGTAGTCCAGCGGATGAAAACACGAAAGACGACTTTGATCAGGTACGTTCATGTTTAACCAACTGATCGATTTGCCATAACTGGTATTCTAAAAATATCTTCAGTATCGTCGAGCGATTCGCACGAACACCTCTCCTGCTGAAGAGTGTCGTCGTCGTCATGGATTCAGAAGTATAGCTGATGATGTTGGGGTGAGTTGTGTTTTGCTGAAGAAACTAATTATTGTACTGGTTGTCCTGCCGCAGTGTTATATGCAAGCGTCTCTTCATCATAATTAGGACCGGATCGCGTATTAGGTATGTTCGAACTCGAACATCTGATTTCGAATGACTCGAGATTGATCGAACATGCTGCAGTAACAGTTTTGGAGAATATATATAAAAGTGACTACAGGGCTTTTACCATTTTCAATTCGACTAAATGAATCACTCGGCTTTATTTCGATTCTAGGTATAGCAACCACTTTCCTTGTGTAACGATGTCTTTCCTTTTTCTTTGTGAAAAGTCATTTATGGGTAAGCTCCAGCATACTGGTATGCTTCTCACGCTCAAATTTTTTTCCTTTGAATTCATCCCTCGGATTGGAAGATCAATGGTTAAAATATTTCATGCGTACATTCTTCAAATAAAACGTGTTGAAGTGATTAGTCAGAAGGATTTGCATATTATACAAAACTTGTACTTCTTGAAAAGTTTCAGGATGAATTTTCATCCCCTATTCAACTTCTTAGTTACCAAAGTCCATTTCCTAACGTTATTGTATTTATTTATTCTTTCAAAGAATGACTTCGCGAATAACGAAAAGCAACCTGTTAACGGAGAGACGGCTGCATCTGTAAGACCAGCGATTTACACCAGAAAGAGAGCAGAGAAACAGCGAAAAGAGCGGGAGAAACTGGAGAAGAAGGAACGGGATCGAGCCGCTGCAATCCAGGTTTGCTACACACCATGTTCTATTGCCCGCACCATTATTGATCTTTTCTTTTTGCTAGAGATAGCGTTGAAAATTGGTGTAAAACGTCTTCAGAAGCGAGTGGAAGAAGCTGAAGCATCCAGGCAGGCGGCAATTCTTGCCAGCGAAAAGGAACGATTAGCGCGAGACCTACTTCGAAAGGAGAATCGCCGTGGGCAGCATAAACTTGGTCCTGTCCATTATGGGTTAGTTCTGCCTACATTTGATGGCTTTATCCAGCTTAGTTGCTCGCCATCGTACTGATCTGATTTTGTGATTTTTTAGTCAACTTCGCAAAACGCGTAAATGTATATACGTATTTACATATTTATCATTTATGAAATGTAAGAATTGGCTGCACTTCCTTTTGGTTGTCATGCGAAGGTGACACACAGCGAATTTAAAATTCTGTGAGTCAAAGAGCTCTGTAGATTTTTACAGCGTCCGTATAATTCCCATATAGCAGTCTTATCGGAAATATCGGTGATTTGAAGTAGTAATAAGTTTAGTAGCTGTAGTATGGTTAGTTTTGAGAAGTTAGTAGGAATTATTTGCATTGAGTCCACTGAACCTTGCATTACTTTGATGCGAAAAATAATAATGTCCGCTGGGTTACGTTGTACCCATAGTAAGATTTTCATTTCTTTCCGTTATTTATTCTTTTTAATCGTTCTTTATCTACCCTTGTCGTTGTTACCAGCGGTTTTTTTCTGCTCGCATTGGCATGTTGCGGCAGCTATAGCAGTTCAATAACTAAGTACGCTCATTTTGATGAAATTTAATTACTCAGCTCTTATTCTGTTTTATGGCATCCTGTAATGTTTGGCTCTCCAATGACATCTCTTTTGGTTGGTCAGCATTTTTCACTGATCGTTCCGTGTAAGCTGTGGAATAGCTGTTGATTTTTGCAAGCGACCGATTCCACAGACAACCAGTTGGTGGGAATGCAAGGGTTACCGACTTTTTGTTATCGCTTCTCACTGCTCGCGCAGCTGGACTACTCTTGTCCCAAAGGGTTTTGCTCTGGTAGTCCAAAAGCAGGGTTTTCGCAGGCAGTGCTATTTCTCGAGCCTCTAAAACTTATACATTCTTGAAACCTCCCGCATCAGGAGGAGTGGAGGGAGCCGAAAATTGCAACGCCAAATCTTCGGTGGATGGCGCAATCCAATATTTGTCAGATAACCATCCGAAAAGTCTCCACTTGAGGGGTTTGGCATCATTCTGTTTTGGGTTAGCATATCTGCTGATTTCATTGCTAGGGACATTTAGGGGCATTCCTATACAAGGCGTTCACGAACTTCACGAGTTGTTTTATGGACTTCATTCATCATTAATGTGCAGGAAGTCACGCAAACTTGAGCGTCCGTTTTGACTGCGCCACATTACTAACGTTCACTGACTGACACTTAATTGGTAATGACGTTTAAAATGAGAAGGCGCTTGGTGGCAAGGGAATCGCGACACAAGATGGTGCTTACCGGGGAATTATCTTCGTATTCTCACCGATTTCCGACCATCCTTGACTGGGGAGTTGAAATCTGGTTTCCGCCAATAAACGCGCTTTAAATTCTTTCGGCTAGGCTTCCTCGTGTATTGATTGCTATTGGTTGCGATAAATGTATGAGTCTGCGCGGTTGTTTATTCAATGTATGTCTTTGATAAATGATATTGCTGTTTATCCATTATGTGCCATAGTATGATGTGTTATTATGTCCCATAACTAAGCAGGTATAGGGTGCAAACATGGTGAAATTGTTAGTGTGAACATTTGATTCATTTTATCAATATTGTATCTATACAGGCCTGTTATAGAAGACAAATCCAGAAATTCTCAGGGGGAGAATTGATATTCTTGATTCAGGACAAGCAGCGTCACAGCGCCTACACATTCTTCTATTGAGCCACCTCGCAATGTCGGGCCGCTTGCAAAGCTGCAAGCGTCTATTGGTTTTGGTATCGCTGCAACTGGTGTTTATGACTATGTGGGCTTTCCTTCTGCTGAAATGAACCTTGCTTTTTCACTGAGAAACATTTTATTTCCGTTTCAGTATCCACGGATTGTTGGTGCACGAGTATCCAAGCCATCTTGCTACTACTCGGATCAAGTAGGACCATGGAAAGAGAATTGGCGAGAGAGTTACCAAGATGTGGGTTGAATACATACATATGTGTAGGTGTAAGGGTGTAAGTTGGTTTGCTTTCTGTTACTGCGGAAGTCTTTAAGACATTTGTGTTCAACTCCCATTTAATTTTTATCAATGAATATGCTGCTATAATTTCACAACTTGCCTAGCCTAATTGTTGATCTCGCTTTCTCGGCAAAATAACTGACGATCTTTACGAAACTGATTCCCACCTCATTGTTCTGCTTGTAATACTAGCAGATTTCAAACAATATCCGCACACGGAACATTATCCGTCTTCATATTCGAACTCCTAGGATTTTAACTGTGGTAAATGTCTGTTTTACTGCGGTTGGCTGCTACATGCAATAAGGCTCTTGGTAGCTGATAAGTATATGCAATTTCCTTCATTTTTAGGCAAAATCAGTTAATTTGTGTGCCGTGGCGATTTTCGCTACACTTATGGTTACTCTGAACTTCCTCACCATGGTGGCCCCATCCTTATCCCACGGTGGACCCCCAATCGGCGGTTGGTCCACTGATATGTCCCGGTTATCCCCTAATTATCACACTACTATAGAATCCACACCTACTTGTCCCACTGCTAGCCCACCCAGCCCACTGCTTGTTATCAATCCACGGTGAGCTCACCATTCCCCCACGGTGGCCCCTCCAAACTCGTCCATCCTACGGTGAAACCACTGTTTGCCCACTTTTGCCCACCTTCTTTCCATCCACACGGTGAAAACACCGTTTGCCCACCATTTGGCCACTCTCATCCTATCTATTCCAATTCCCCCGTTCCCCTCGGTTTGCCCACTGATGACCGACGTTTTGTCCACGTTTAGCCCACCCCCATTCCATCAACACAGCGAACCATTTCGTGTTTGTCACCGTGGTACGAAAGTTCAGAGTAGCTCCCTCTACCAACCACATAATTGATCGGAATCCTACTATAAGTGTCAGGAGTCTATGATATCCAGACTTGGGAAAACGGTGTGAATTGAGGGTAAGCGTAGCGGTAATCAGCACGGTTCATCCTAAAGAAACATACTTCTCCTCCCACCACGAAAGGGGGTTCCACATGTTTGTCCAATAGATATATTATTGGAATAATCAAGAAGCGCGGCGGAAAAAAAGGGGGGAAGGAACTTGCTGGGGATGCAGAGGGGCTCTTGTCCAAAATTGCTGGACTCAGGAATTTATGATGAAGTAGGACTAACCTGGAAGCCCAAACTGCTTCTGACAAGTCGAACACGTTCTAACTTGTTGGCCGCATTGATTTTTAGCTGGAAACAAACTAAGACTTGTTGGTTAACGCCGCATTTTTGCTGACGGGTTGCATTTCACTTGTTCCGTTTCTTCTTTCCTAATTTTTTTCTCCGTTTCCTTTTCGAAAGTGATGAAAACCTCTCTCTGAAATGTGGTTCACATCATTTTTGGGGTTTTGTTGTATACCAGTGCTATTTCTGTTCCGCTGACGTACGGAATCTATTAATAACTCAAGCATGACAAATGAGGTGGGAATTTTTCTTTGAAATTACTAGTGTACTTTACGAGTATGACACCCAGCGTGGTCATCGTTTGAGCGACGTTGACTTTGATAGCCATCAATTATAGGTACTTGCATAGAATGGCGCTTTTATGGCTGCAGTTCAGCCTTCCCGAGATCAACAGTTATCAAAGTCGATGACCTCGGGCGATAATAATTAGGATGCAACAATCCACATGATGAGAAGCCGTAATCTAGTATATATTTTCATTTACAGTCGTACTTGCGTGAACATAACCACGTTGGCACGCTTTACGTTGCGAAAGATGCTCTCGAAGGTGTTGCCAAGTCAATGGAACAAGTTAGTTTCCTTTTTTTTCAATTTCTGTGGCTGTGTCCCTGTGTTCCACTACAGAACGATGTTTTAGGTCGCTTTAATGGTTAATTCTCCTTTCTCGAACAAATGGTTAAAAAAGTTATTGCAGCTTGTTTTGAAGGGAAAAGTTCGTAAGGTGAGTACTTTGAATAGAACCTTATATTACTTTGTATTTTTCAGAAGTAATGAGACCTATAGGCTAAGCTATATCGTAATGGAAATTTCACATGAGATAGTTTACTAAATTAAGGTATGGCGAAGAATGCAAATCATTGGGGACGTGCTGCGAAGGTATAAGGTTGATTATCGCTGCAACTTTCTTGGTCTCACATCAATGATAGAGTTTGTTATGCAGGTATGGTTTGGTTTTTTTTTCACCAATCTTTCTCTTTTTTTTTTTCCTACTAGTTACATTTAATAAGTATTCTGGTTTGTTTCTCTCATTATTGCTCTCTCTCATATTATACATGTTTAGCTATTTTCTATGAGAGAGCAGTCATTACTTTTAAAGCTGTCAAATTTTGTTAATAAATTACTATGAATAATTCTTTTGCTAATTGAAGGGCATAACGAATCTAACAAGAGATACTGCCAAAAACACGAATGTTATCATGTACTTGTCATCACAATTCTCTGAGCGGAAACCGTGCTTTCTGAATAATCACCGTCAATGTTTGTAAGTTTTTCAAAGTATTTTTCTCACTTGTCGATAGTTGTTGTCTATGTAATGGTTGTTGTTATTGTCTTGTCAAATTATTCCGTTGGATTTTCCACGTAATTTGTTTAGAATGATCGATTTTATTCTTCACTGTCTTGCGCCATCTGCTGCTCATCAACTCATTTCGGAAAGATCATTCGTTGCACAACAACAGGCCGTACATTTTGCTGCTATAAGCGGACATCCTTGTCAGCTAAACGTTTTACTCAGTCATGGTAAGCGTTTTGTTAAAATGTTTGTGTTTCAGTTTTACATAATGGACCTGTTTATTTGTGCGGATGTTTATTATATTTTAATTGTAAGTATTTTCATGAATGAGCCTCAGTCTATTTTTGAGTTAAATTCACTTCTGTATGATTCGCTGAATTGCATATTTTATTTCGATTTTTTTCGTTAAATACACACAAGCTGTGTAATACAAGGCAAAGCGAGACAAATACTAGTCGAGATCGAAAGCACAAAAGCTTTTTAACATTAAAACTTGAGCTAAATTATCTTGTCTATTCTGGCGCACATTGCTCATTGTTTGGCGGTAATTTTTTCTTGAACACCGACATTGCTTCCATGTTCATTAGTCATCATTCATGGTTTACGGTTGTGTCTATCGTAGTTTATGGAGGATACTCAACAGCTCTTCTCTTTCTATCGTTGTCATTTCTTGCTTGTTGTCATTCCTTAATGTGCTCAGTTTTCGAATTTCGTTACATTTTTTACCTACTCTTGAGCCTTGAAAATTCATCTTCTAAGGTAGGAAAGGGGTTTGCTTCATGTCCTTTTTCCCATTTCTTCTCGTGCCAGTAATAATGGGGTCTGTGCTCTTCCAAAAGGAAGGATTTCTTAGCGTTCCAAGTTCGTAAACATTTCACCTTTCAATATATCCCATGTTTGATTTTCTTGTAAACCTTGGCATTGTGAATTCAAACGAGCACAGTTCTCTTTAAGCTGTTTGTACGCCTTTTCTTCTTGATCGAGGCTTATGTGGCAGTCGAGGCTACAAAGGCGATGTATCGCTGAGACTTAAGAACTATGAAGAAATAATGGAGCTTAAAAAGGTGTGATTATGATGAAGAATAAGCGCTTTGATCAACAATCTTGGGAGAAGAAGCTTAGACAAGACTGTCCTCGACTGATTTGTATCACCATTTCACTCACTTCTAATGTTCGTCGTGTAATTGAAAAGGCTTGTCGCGAATTTTTTCTTATCTTATTCATTAGATGACAGTTAAAGCGCACCGAAAATTGCTATTGTTCTCATTTAGTCCATAAGACTAATCAGTTCATTTTCTGTTTTATTCGTGACTTTGTTCAGGTACCAGTACTAACGAATTCGATCAGTCAAAACAAGCACCTGTACACTATCTCGTCGAAAGGAATAATGTACTCATGGTTGGTCATTGCAGAAATCGTCATGGAAAATGACCTCTTCTTCATGTATTCCGTTTAGGTTCGACAGCTGATGTGGTATGGATCTGATATGTCTTTATTGGAGCAATCAGCGTCTAAAGTCCCATCCGAGTTGTATAATGTTGATAATGCCGAGGTTCGTGAATTAGGCAATTTGTTGGTGATATTATATAATGGATCCTCTTTGTCGTAATTTGAGTGAAAATATATTCATTCAACGAAATCCAAAAAAAGTTGTTGGAACATGCACTAGGAAAATAGGGACATTTGCTTTTTCCAGGTTTGTACGTTCCTCCAATTGAGAATGAAGGCTCTTGAACGAGTTATGGCGTCATGGCTGCGTGCAATTTGTGCAGGTATCTTCCTCAAAATACTGTCTAATCTCAGAAAGCTCATGTGTTTGAGGACTGCATGTTTATTTTTGCCAATCTGAATGTCTTTGTTTCAGGAAAACTTCAGCTTGGTTGTGCAGCAAGTTTACTACATTCAATGCGTTTTCTTGAAGCAAATGGACGCCTAAATGACGTGGGTCATCCAAGGACGCAAGACTTGGTGGGCATTTCCGAAGTTTCGCAATAACTTCTTGTATAAATTGCGATGTTTCACAATAATTTTTGTATAAATTGTATCAAACTTCGTTACGATTAGAAGGGGTCTAGCAAAAAACAGTGTGTTTTTTAGCGAAAGATCAAGTTGGCTTTACGACGAGATGTTATTGAGGAAGCCAGAGGAGAAACAGATCACTTGGCGAGTTATCATTCGTATTTCTTGTTTATTCCAACGTTTTGACGTAAATTTGGTAATTTTTTGGAAGGTGATAATGTTCATCCAATGTTTAGGTAGTGTTTATGTTGCCAGTAGCGTTCACACCTCAAGATGTCTTGATGCCAGCTGAGTGTCCGCATATTGTGCGTAGGAAAATGTATGAGACATATCCAACCTATCAGTTGCCTTCGTTCTTCATGCAGAATAATCCAACGTGAGTGTTCCTCTGTTTTTCTGTTGGACTTTGACTATGTCTTTAGTCTCCTATCTTTTTTCGCTTTTTTTTCTTTTCAATGCTTATCCATTCATATTGTTCGTCAAAACGAACGTAGACTTCTGATTATTTTGATTTGATAGATCCAATACAGTGAAAAAGTAAGAAAAATCATTTTCTTTAACACTGAAGATATTATTGATGTGGATTATTTTCAGAATGTGTTTACAAAATGTTGGGGACTCTCCTGAATCATCGAGAGTGTTCACTATGCTACCAGTGTTCCGAGAAACGCATAATGGTTACTTGTATGCGTGGCGACTCCCATATAAAGGCAACCAGTTGAAAGGTGTAGGTGAGTTTCTGAACACGGCAAAGGCTAGGCGAATTGTGTAGCGCTCTTTTTTTTCTCATTTTTTTTCGAAATATTCCCACAAACTCTTTCGTAAATCATAGAAAATCGTCATATTTCTATCTTTAGTGTGATATTTGGCACATGTTCCTTTTCGGCTTCCATTTCATACCTTTCTGTTTGTTTTCACCCTAAACTGTTCATTTATCTGCTTTGCTTCCTTCATGTACTAAGCTGCGGGTTTCTCTGTTTTCTTTGGCGTTTGCTCCATTTTTTAATTTACAAGATTTGTATGGCTTATCAAAATTAGGCTTTACTGATTTAATGTTATGTTAAGGGTTTGATCGTTGAAATCGTGAACTCCGAGCATAACAGGTAGTTGATATGCTCTGTTAGTTCTAGAACAGCAGCAGAAAAGAAATTAAAGGCGGAAGCATGCGAAAAGCGAAAAGTGGAACCAACGATCTAGAAAGGAATCATGGTATTCCCGCAGAAATAGCGGAATTAACTAGGGTAGTCAGCTAACCTAATTAGTTTTTTGAGTAGGTCTTGCCGCGGGGCATTTCTTGTTTTGGGTCGGCTGAATTGGTTGTCAGTAATCTTTTTTGCGACTTTTGTGTACATTCTGGGCATGGAGCGTTATATCTGGGAAAGGCGGCACGATCGACCTCAGCGATTGACTGCTTGTGTGAACTGACCAATCACCGAGCTTGACCGCGTCTCCCTCTCCAGGTATAACGCTCCACACCCGTACATTCTCATGAAGTTCTTCAGTAGGAGTCATTGCCAGTTTATATAACTTTCTTTAAAATAGCTGCAACTAGGGTCAAGTGGTTATCATAGAAAATCGACATTCATACGAACTTCCTCGCTTCATTAAGCAACCCCCCCCCCATTTGATTTATTTCATTTATCATTTATCGCCCAACGCCTGGACTGGTTAGGACAATTGTAACCTCTGCTCTAAAAGTTGGCAACTGCCTTTGCTGCCAAAGTTGATTGTGCATGTGGCATGGTCCCTTCCAGCTTAGTTATATGCGGTGAAATTGCTCCTCAGAAACGATTTCTAGGAAGTTTCTACTTCTAGAATATTTCATGTAGAGTATCTTCCAAATACGGCCATTCTTTCTCATATTTCATATTTTCAAGTTCAAATCAATTCTCCCTTTGAATTGGTCCATGTGTTTGCTTCTGGATTTCTTTTATTGTTCTGCACGGATATGTGCCCATTATTTTTCCAACTTTAATGTCTTCTGTAATATCAAATCCTTTGTTGCAGAGTCGGCTATAATGACCTGTACAGTGGATGTATCAAAAATAAACAAGGCGATAGCTGAGCAGTCGATGATGTTCGTTCAAATGTTCGTGGTGAAATCGACATGTTCTGCATCCAGTAAACAAAAAGTGGAGTGAACGGGTGCGCGGCACGGTTTACTTACGTAATAATATATTTCTGCTTGTGATTGCTTACTCCTTTTATAATATTCTCTGTCCTTTCGATTCTGTAGGTGTGATGGTGTTGTATTTAATTTTTAGTGTGCTTGCCAATTATTATCCCTTCTGCTAATAATTAAGATTTGATTTATTCGCGGGCTCTTTATATGTGTAATCACTCGCATAGCGTCTATGTACTCACGTTTAATGTGCACCACGCTCAGCTCCTTCCAGCAACCAAATCTTGATTTTCAGCTGTTAGTCGTGGAAAATTCCTTTCAAGTAACATTTATACGGCTTACATAACTGCTGCGGATTTACCAGTTACGTGACATTTTGGGTTTGTATGCGCGCAGAGTTTAAAGCTTGATAGCGAGCTTTTGTTCGTGAGCTGTGAAAGTTTGGCAGACATGATGGCTTATACAAATAGAGCAAATTTCTATATAAATCACCTTTCCTACTTCTGTCAGACCGGGGATTGCATGAGTTTTACGCAACATCGGTGTCCTTTCAGAAATTTGTATATACGCTTGCTTTGCTCGAGCAGTACCTGTTTTATAAAGCATATTGTAGCCCTATAGGTTTTAGGTTTCTTCTATGATGAGTCAGCATAGTTACTGCGATTGAGTGGTTCTTGTATCTACTTTTAATGTGGAAAGATTTCTAGTAGCATTCTGTAGCTGTGAGGTGTTGAAGATTTCATGTTGGTGGTTATATTTTATATATGTCCCTCAAGTAAGTACGTGTTTTGTAAAGTTTTTATCATGAAACTTTGCCTAACATCTTGCATTGTGCCACGGCGAACCGAACAAAAACAAAGAAAATTGTTTAAAAATTGTTTATTAAAAGGTCCTTCCAAGAATATACACAAAATGCAAGAGGAATGCATGAGCGTTGCAGGTCTATTTAGCAAAATCGTACTTAAAAGTGTCATTCATTACTACGTTCTTTATGATCTCGTAGTCGATGGACGCACGTTCGTGACAGGTTCGTTCGTTGTCATTGTTTAGAAACATGCCTGAAACAATGGCATTGTCATACGGAAGGCTGCGTACGTTTTTAGCAACAAAAGCCCACTCTGATTAAAAAAAAACAGTGGGCCATAAATATTGTCGTAAAGGGAGGAAAGAAAACTCACAAAAGTTCCATGTGACTTTCAGACCATTATTAGCATACTTTAAACATTCCTGTTGTCGTTCTTGACAGTTGCTCTTTTTTAACTTTGTTTCACACTTTGCTTTGTACAATTTGCACAGTTCTTCCTGAAATGTGGTAGGATTCAATTATCCAAACAGATGGGCAAAGTACAAACTGGTTTTACTGTCTACGTGTTCATGCGAAAAACACTGGAACCATGAATCAGTCTGCAGCAGACTAATAATAGATAGAGAATCGGATGAAATGGGATGTTCCGGCTCGTTTTTTTTTCCCACAAGGTCGCTTTGCCCTTGAACTGGGTCTGTTTATGGGATAATTACGACACCTGCAGCGTTTATAAATGCAGTTGTAATTTTGTAAAATTATCAGTTCAACTGTGTTATGAGAATCATATATCTCTAATTTAGTATCCAATATCCAATCGGAAACGTAAAACTGTGGTACTACAAGGATGGTCCGAAAGTCTTGCACCAACATTTATTGTTCGGTTCAGGATTTTTCGGACCTATATTGAAATTCTTTGACATTAGAATGATGGTAGGATGTTTGCTATAAATATTAGCAGGCCAGATTCCAAACGCATAAGAATGCACCACTTCTACATCAACCTAATACCTATCATTCGGAGCTAGTGTAAACACTACCTTCTCTTCCTTCAGCGGTACTCCTTGTTACTGTTTTACATCAGCTTTCGTCAGTTCGGATTAGACCCGCTTGGAAACATGCGTATCCACGTCGAAAAAAGTCTATTTCAGCTTTTTTTGTGGCACTGACATGAATGAGTTGTTCCATATGTGGGGACAGTTCTACTGGTTGTATAAGAACTGGTACAATTTGCGCACAGCAACACCGAAAATCTGTTCCAGACTAGTGGTTATGAGGCTTATGTACAGGGTGACAAAAAATTATGGAACGGATTTTTCGTGCCATCTTTTTTCGTAGTAAGCGAAGGCAAGAACTTCGTTTGTGCATATTAGGAGACTATCCATCATAACGATCAGCCTTGCTCAAAATGGTTGCCATTCGCTCCGATGCGCTTCTTGAATCGCCTTGGAAAGTCGTCTACTGCTTCGGCGATGATGTCCGCGGGAAAATTGTTCCAGGTTCCCGTCAAATCCTTTCTCAGTGGTTCAACTATTGTGTGGAGCTTCGCACAGGCAAATTACTCCAGTATGTCTCAGACAGAGCAGTCTAACGGGTTCGAAACTGGCGAATTTGCTGGCCAATGACCAGGTCGTTGAGGTCTTTTGTCCACTGAGATGAAGTCCGGGAAGATTCTTGCGATCCATTCTCGTGTTCCTTCAGACTTATGAAAGAGGGCGCCATTCTGTGAGAAGGTCTACATCTCCTCTCCAGAATGCTGCTTAGCCCATGTCACAACCTTGTTTTCTGGGATCTCACGGCACTGAGATCCTTGGACATTGACTCCCTCGGGCACGGATAAGAGTGGAGTCTTGCCGGTGAAGGTTACTCCTGCCCAGACGACTGCTTGTTGCGGTTTTTACCTTCTATATATCATCCTCTCCTCTATTGCTACCTTCCCCTTCTACCATATCCGGTCATTCTGATGATTGTGAGCTTTCTCGATATCGAACCAATTCTCGTCCGAAAACAGAATGGCTCGGTGTCGATCAGAAGCAAAACGTTTCCGCAACCTCTTGCAGAGTCCCAACCATTTGACTTTCGCTTGCTCAGTAATCAGGTGACCTTCCACTTCCTTGTGAACCTTCAGTCCAGCCTCCGTGAGAATCATCCGCAGAGATTCTCTCGAGAACCCAATCGCCCTTGCCATTATTCTCGTGGAGTTGATTTTAGCTCGCGGCTTCCTTTCAATCCGAATGGGAACATTTTTCTGATTACCTGCGTTATTTGCGGTTCTAGATCGACCCCTCTCCGGGCGATTCTCATTCGTTCCTGTCCCTTGAAAGTGTTTCACAGCTTTCGAAAGTTTCGAATGTTGAACATTCAACAAACTCGATATTTCCAGAACTCCATTCCCGCTTTGTGTCATGCGAATAATTGCCGACCCCAAATCTTCTTAGATCATATCTATAACGTAGATCAGTGGCTACAGAAATATGTAGTCGAGGTTTTTCCAAGCGGCTCATCTTGCGAGAAAAAACCAAATGAAATTCCGTTCCATAATTTCTTGTCACCCCGTAGTATGCATTTGCTACTACTTAATTTTACCCACATCGGTAGCACCGCTACGCCCTCCCCGTAGGAGAAGCCTATAGAGGCCTGGTCACCCAGATCACCTTGGGTAAACATGTTCACATCCGTGTTAACGAATGGCAATTTTGTCTACTCATAACACGTTTATCCTATGTAATCTGTGATGCATGCGACCTAAGGTTGCAGACGGGGCAGACATGTCTCAGAACAAACACCTGGATTGGATCTCTGTCCCACATTGAGCATCTTACCCTAAAACAAACTGGTGTACAGTTAGAACGGAATTCAAGGGGAAAAACTACGGATCTTCCAGGGAGAATTACGGATCCTTATCATTTTTAGGAGCTGCAGTGAAGATTCAATGTCAGGTTATTTGTAGGATCACTGCTTGGGACGGCTATAATTGCCCGATACCTTCCCCATCCTCTCCCTGACCCTGTTTCATGCACTGGGATTTTGTAGTGTTGATCGAGAAAAGCGGTGGGGAGGGGGAAGGGCGATCCCTCTCCACTCTCCCGGAATGAGTTGAAAAAACAAAAACTACTTCACAAAATAGGAGGAATCCTTGTATTACCTTTCATTTATTCTACTCTTGTTGTTCTTTCGAAAATTTTCACTCATTCTAGTTCAACATCAGTTTTTCATCAACTTTGTTCCTGAATTTTTAGCCTTTTAGATCCCTTTTTCGACGGAGGCCCACTTTTCTATCTTCCACCACTCTGTGACTGTCACAGTGGCATTACTCTACACAGCGAGGCTGTGGAGCATCACACCGGAAACGGCGCAACGGCACATCTCGTCCACATATCATTTTTTGCGGTATTGAAAAATAAAGACGGTAGGAACGAAGCATAGATGGAGTACTATGTAGATGAGGTGGCATAAATACCATGTAGATAAGGTGGCAAAACCAGCGTGCCTCACCTCTCATTTCCATAATTTCTACGGATTAAATAATTGAATTCCGTAAATTATTGGGAATAGGGAATTCATTTGTGAAGATTCTACCTGGGCGTAAACTGCTCAGCAGAAGACTCCACAAAAACAATGATGAGTAACAAATTACCTCGTGAATATAACTGGTTAGGTGATTCATAGTGGACATTTTATGAGCACAATTTGACAAATGCATTGTTTACGCAATTTTACGCAAATTACCGTATGTGCTTGGGCAGAACAGGTGTGGAGTAAACAAAAGGGGTGGTGCTAAACAAGAAGAGAAGATAGAGGAATGTCATGACGATTTCGACACAATGATTTTGAGCAAGCTGCATTAATTAGCGGATAAATGTCTGGCGATGGGGAAACGCAAGGCGGAACAAAACTTAATTATTGATTGAGAAAAAAAGAAACGGGAGAAAGGACATTAGTGCGTCCTCCAGCGGAACATGACCAGATCCTATTCGGGGGTTTTGGTGAATTTGTTGTCCGTGTTATATACTCCCCTTTCTACTCTCCGATAACATTCTTCTCTTCCACTCGGACGAGGAGCTTTGTTTCATAGCTGAAAGGATATGCGACGTGGATGTCGCGTGACATTATTGCCCATTCCTTTATGTGAGATAGCAGGAGGGACATTAAAGAAAACATAGGAATACAAGAAATGTAGGGGGGGGGGGGGCAGAGGAACTCGG
>JARK01000280.1:28379-46898 GCA_000688135.1 Ancylostoma ceylanicum | reverse complement strand
CCCCCCCCTATAACATACATTTCAGTGATACCATAGCCGTGAAGAGATAAACGAAATTGAAGAAAACAAAATTTTACACTAACTGAGCGAAAGATTATTTCTTATGAAGAGTTTTTAAAAACTTTGATTTTATTGAGGAAAAGTCGAGGAAAAGCCGTGATCGTCATTTACAGACTTTATAAGAATTACACAACAGAAACAAAATTTTGAATTGCCTTGCTCGCTTGCATTCTCTCTTTTCTAGCTGGTGACTAAAGGGTGAAGATATATTTTCAAATTGATCCGAAGGAAAATTTTTCTCTCAGAACTTGGTCAGGGACTAAATTTCTTTCATTTTTCTGTATTTACCATTGTGAGTCATAACAATCTGGAATTGGCGTTGTAATGGAAGTGCCGCTTGAGTTCCAGCTAAGTAGCTGAAAAAACCCCGTGGGAATACATTTAGTGGTTCCACTGCTTCACCACATGATATTTCTTTCTTCCGAAAAATCTCCTCCAAAACATTCCCATCACTTAAACAGGCGAGCAATATTGAAGCGAAAATATAGGGTGGCCAAGAATTACCTGTGCAGCAATAATTTTACGTTCCGATTTTGATGACAGCTTGTGGACCCTTCACTGATTGATGATTACTGGATACTTTCCAAAATATTCCTTTTCAGCGAGTACACTGGCGCACAGAAGCCAAAAAACGCCGTTGAGCGACTCTTGCAGAAACAACTGACATTCTGGTTTGTGCCAGGGTTGCAGAACAGAAAATTTTCTTACCAATATTTTCGATGTATTATACAGACAGGGTGCGTGAAAAGTGTTGACCGCTTGAAATGAATCGAGAAAACCTTAGTAGTTGGCATAGATGGGACTAGATTTCTGTGACATATAGAAACAGTGTAGGAAACAATATTAGAATATGCCCGTCCAATTCTATCCAGATTTTCAAAAACGCCTGCCCGGAAACCATGAGGGAAGATACAACTGTACGCCGCAGACATCGTCGTCGAATTCATGCTTCATTTCTTGTAATTAATCCAACCACAAGTTCATACTATGGTGTGGTGTAGCATATGTTTGCATCTTCAACGTGTCCATCTGGTTACACTGAACGGTTCGAAGTCGAGGGAGTAAGGTGGCCACTAACTTGAACTGAACGAATTGAAAATCGTTTTTCATCGCAACACTTCTTTGCTTTCTTCACCTTGTAAGCCGGAAAAAATTTTTTCAGAAGAGGAACGGTCCACCGCTGAACCAATAGTTCATCTGGAGAACAATATGCTCTCTGAGACTATCGTTTGGCGATCATTTGGTGATTCTGGCGCTAGAACCGACAAGGACGACAGGGAATCACTCTGCGTCGCTAAGAAAAACAGAAAGAAAGTGAAATCATCATAAATACAGGAGGGGCTGCTAAGCTTCAATAATGTTGTTGTGGAGTGCTAAACATGTACTATTTCTAACCACTGTTTCGACTTCATGAAAGCGTTTTAGTAAAAATCCTGGATCAAGTGAAAGATAACTACTTACAGCGTGATACTGAAACGTTAGGATGGCATGTGCAAATATGTATAAAACTGACTAAATACATAGGTCCTTTGGTTTTTTGTTTTCTTCAGGATTCTAAGCAACAGAATGGTTAAGGTTCAACTTTTATTTAACTTTTATTTTTTATATACTGTTTCAAAAATGAGAGCAATTCAATGTTTTGTCTGTAGCTAGACAAGACACGTCAAATCTTGGAATTTCAGCGCTGTCAGTAACTGGAAACGTGCCAAAACATGTCTCGCCTATAACAACTGGCGAGACCTACCTCATCCTGGAAGCCTGCCAAGTGGCAAGATTTGTGAAACAGACAGTATTTTATGTTTCATAAGAGGCGGTCAATGTTTTTCACGCACCCTGTGCATAATATGGATAATATATCGAAATTTTATTTGTTACAGGTTCGCCATCCTGCCTCCGACGTCTACCGATTTGGGAAAACGTGACACATGGTGCGAATCACACAACCTCGTCGTGCCGATGGACTTCTTCTACGACGTCGCCCAACCACAAGACTAAGTCCGAGGTCGGACTTTTCGGAAGGAGGGAGACGGAGGTGAGGAATTTAAATCATTCAAAGTATACCGTACTTTTATTTTTCTTAGAATCCGTTTAGCATTTGCTCCGCGTCTCCCATGGCGCTGCTGCTCTTTGTTTTTCAGGCGGACTGTACGCTCGACGAGAGGAGCAAATGCCGAGGGTATATATGGAAGAAGGAGAGACCGATCGGGGAGTTTGGATGACGCACGACTTCGAGGACTCGCCAGCTCGCTGGGAGCCCGCACCCGAGCCATACCATCCTTCTCCTCATCAACTTCGTGTTGTGATCCTAGTCGCGTTCCTATACTGCCACTCTGTGTTTTCTCCAATAAATCATAAGTAATTTGATGTTAAGACAGTAGAAGAAGATGAGAATGTTTGGGTACCTGTGGCCGTTGTGGATCTTGAGAGGATTGAGTCGTAGGCGATGGTCAATCCTTTACTGGTAGCAGCGAATGGTTCTGGCCACTCGGTCAGAGCCACTAGCTCTCTTCTTCTTTCCTATCTCTTGAATTCCGGAGTTGCCTCAGTCTGTCACTTCGCCATCTCTCGTACCTGTTATTGCTTCTTGACTTAGGGCCCAATTTGAAGTCTTTATGCAAGATTCAAGTAGGGAAGGATTCAGCCCAGTTGCCGTTTGGAACTGGGCGAACATGCTTTTACTCAGAAAATGACTCATCAGATTCAAACTTGGTTGTTTACACAATGCCAGAGCTGTAGTGTGCCTTTGGAAACTTGCGCCAGCAGACAGTGCCAGACCGCGACCAGATGTCCATATTCGATCATAATGCAAGTGTCTTAGTCTGTCCATCATGCCAAGTGTCTCATCACTCTTGCCATTCAGTCTCATCGCTCTTGCCACTTATTTGAATCTTCCTCTATGTGGCATTTATTTGAATTTCTGCATATCGCGGCCTTGTACCAGCCGTCTTCCCATGACATTTACCACAAAGAACCACAAAGAAAGCTGGCCCGCATGGGAACGAGATGAACGTTCCGATTAGTCTATTGAACTTATATAAACGCCTCACTTGCTCATTTAGTACATTCGGTCGCTCCGATTCAGCATCATAGCGCCTGTAACTCGTTCCCGTTCTGCTCCTACTCAACCCGTCCGTTCTGCTATGCGGTATCAGAGTATCAGTGAGACTCCAGAGCCGGTAAGCCACTTAGATCATCCAAGGATGAACACTAGTGGTGATACCGTCGCTTGTGAGCTGGCTCTCGGGCATTTGCGACCCAAGTCTTTAGTGTCTTTCTCTGGTTGAGAGAGCCAGGGATTCAGTACGTGGCTAAAACGTTTTGAAGACTTGGTGAGAATGGTTAACCCACCTATGGGTGAACAACCAAAAGTTAACACTTTAGTTGGCATTTTAGAGGGTGAGGCTAGAGATCTTATTGATGAATTGGCCGACACCAACAGATTCATGTAATATGAACTCGCGACTTTGCTCGAGAACCTGCATCTCACTCATGCCGACCAGCTGGAGGAAGACGAGATCGAGAATTTCATCAAATTTGCGAACAGTCGCCAGCGGCTCAGAGAGTTCGTCCTCACCGGAACAGATTCTGACATTATGAGGGCCGAACACAGCAAACTATTAATGCTGCACAAGAACACGTCTAAGCACGTCGAACAGCTCGTAGAAATCTTCCTACGCGTGTAGAACCCTAACGTGTTTCCGTGTACAGTCGCATCAGCTTTTAATATCACCGCAGCAAAGAGTCTGCTGTCGGTCTGTTACCACCGCTGGGCATCCGTTCTCCTGGACGAACCCCGATGCTACCAGAAGCAGTGCTCGTCACACTGCTATCTCGATTCCAAAGGGCCCACTTCACCCTCATCGCTGATAGTAAACAGCTTCCGCCGTATGTGGGCACTCAGGCTATTCCGCTAGCTGTGGAGCTTTGCTCCCAGTCTGCAGTGGCATTGCAAAACGCTGATGTGATGCACCTACCTGCCCCATTCAAATCGTGCACCGGCCTCACGTCAATATGATGTCGCTGAACTCCGAGGTGTTCTACGATGGCACACTTGTATGCGGAACACCACCAGAGCGTTGCATGGCCGTTCTCCAGCGCATGCAAATGCCCAGCCCATCCATACAGGTGGCATTCATCGACGTACCCAGCGAAGCGATCCAGTCCGTAACCAGTTCTTACCGAAACGAGGCCGAAGCACAAATTGTACACGTACTCGTCCGAAACCTGCTCATCAAGGGATTCCACAGCCGCGAGATTATGGTCATCTCTCTTTATAAGGACCAGAAGCTCCTGCGTGGACAACTCCTAAATCCACTGGGAGTTAGGGCAGGTACAGTCGACAGCGAGCAGGGCACCGAAAGGACGGTCGTGATTTTGTGCACGACTCGCATATCGATCCCTAGCAGCTCGTCGCCTACTTTCTTTTGCGATCCACGCAGGCTTAATGTAGTCCTATCCCGAGCACGTGACGGACTTTTTGTTACAGGTTCGCTATCCTGCCTCCGACGCCTACCGATTTGGGAAAACATGATCACATGGTGCGAGTCACACAACCTCGTCGTACCGATGGACTTCTTCAACGACGTCGCCTAACCACAGGACTAAGTCCGAGGTCGGACTTTTCGGGAAGAGGGAGATGGGGGTCAGGAATTTAAATCATTCAAAGTATACCGTACTTTTATCTTTCTTAGAGTCTGTTTAGCATTTGCTCCGCGTTTCCCATGGCGCTGCTGCTCTTTGTTTTTCAGGCGGACTGTACGATCGACGAAAGGAGCAAATGCCGAGGGTATATATGGAAGAAAGAGAGACCGATCGGGGAGTTTGGATGACGCACGACTTCGAGGACTCGCCAGCTCGCTGGGAGCCCGCACCCGAGCCATATCATCCTTCTCCTCATCATCGCCGTGTTGTGATCCTAGTCGCGTTCCTATACTGCCACTCTGTGTTTTCTCCAATAAATCATAAGTAATTTGATGTTTGGGTACCCGAGGCCGTTGTGGATCTTAAGAGGATTGGGCCGTAGGCGACGGTCAATCCTTTACTGCATTTCATTCAATCCTTTACTCCATGTAGATAAAAGCGATTCTCAAGACTTTTTGGACCAAATAACAGCTTTGGCTAATGCCTAAGATACGGCTTCGAATTAGCAGCCTGGATTGGATCGTCCAGCAAAAATTCCAGAAAAAAACAAGGAAAATGCGTCAAAAAGCGCTCGTTTGCGTATCTCTAAAATGAAAGCCATCAGACCAGAGCTCGAGAGCGGATTTGGTAATAGTATCTCCATTGAATAGAAGGAAGGTGTTTCGAACAAATTTGCTTATGGTTTCAATGGAAAATCATGCGAAAAACAGAAAATTGAAAATAGTGTGTCTGTGATTTTCCAAATATTTCCTGCATCCTTGGTGAACGGACAGCCATTAAACCTACAGTAAAGAAGAGCAGGTTTTACTCTATAAGTCCGTTGCCATACTTGTTTGTTATACGGCATATAAAGAGAACTACAGAGTTTTGAGAAAAAAAACCGGCAAAACTTTCGCACCAACAGAATAGGTCGTCTTTGGTCCAAAGAGCTGGCGTAATGCGATTCAAAACATAGCACACTGGGAACGGTAACCGCTTTGTACTAACAATAAGAGGTCGAAAGGTGATATTCCATGTAAGTATGAGGTAGAGTGCTTAAGAGGCACCATATAAAGGGGATGTCTTTTGGTCTATAAATAATCGTGAATTGGGAAGTTCACGAGCTCTGTGACTTCAACAACTTGGATCAATAGGTACATTTAGCGCTGTATTATAGCAATCACACTTAAACACCTACACAAAACAGCTGATTCACTGCTTCAACAATTTTATACTCAACATAATTAGTTGATTATAAAATTCGCCAAAGACTCGTAATACACAATCTCTTAATTCTCCCCTACCCTACTGAGAATATACATCGAGAGTGCTGCCTGCGGAAATCTACATGAGTGCTGCTTTACAAAGAAGCGAAGTCGATGGAGTGAAGTGGTTCTAACTTTATTCTATCTCTTATGAACCTCTACAATTTCTCTGAAAACTTGAATTTCCATGCTACACTTTAAAGGAAGTTGTAGACGAAGAACCAAAAGTTGCAGTCTTTTTGCTCGTTACTGTATGTGTGAATAATACTATGAGAACATTGTTCAAAGAGTCAGGGAGTGACGAATAGCAGTAATGCGATGAACATGTTTTGAGGGTAAGTGAGCTATGTTTAGGCGAATGTACTAGTCAGCTAGCAAACAGGACCGTCAGGACACATGAAGCGCCAGTATTTAGTAAATGAGCAGTCTTAGAGATGGTGGTTACAGAATAGAAAGACTGCAAGGTCAAAAAAGAAAACAATGCAGCCACTAGCGCAAGATTCTCACACCAAAACTGCAGCAACCAAAGGCGGAACGTCATACCTTTCTGTGGACAGGAGTGACCGCTTCGCAACTCAATGTCTGTGCTCTCGTGCGGAAGACTTGGCGTCCTTCGTTCTTACGAGGGAAGGATACTTGCTCAGTATGGCTATTTATAGAGAGGTGTATATTGCCTCATGCAGCTTTCGACGCTGATTTCGAATCCGTTTTCAGAATCGGCCAAACTGCTCTCTTTCATGAGTTATGCCCATTTTCGCTACCCACTTGCAAGCCCTGAGATCAGTGTACAAAGAGGCCTCTTAGAGCAAAAATGAGCTTCTCTTCTTCCAGACGTGCACTCACAGATTCGAAATCTTTCGAATTATAATACCAACTGGCCAAACATTGGATTTTGTCAAAATGAGATCATTAAATGGAAGAAATCACTTTACAACCGCAATGTTCACAAAACCAAAAATGGGCATAACTCACCATAGATAGTAGTTTGGCCGATTTTGAGAACGGATTCGAAATCAGCGTCGAAAGCTGCATAAGGCATTATACACTACTTTGTGAATGGCCACACTGACCAAGTATCCTTTCCTTATTAATTCGAAAATTTATTAAGCTGTTTCTTATTTCGCTACGAAACGGATAAGATAGTGTTGGTTAGGGTCCTCCATCACGCTGGTGAGATAGCATTGGTAATAAGACACCCAAGCGGAGCTCGGTATGTCGTCTAGTATGTACAGGAAACGTCAATCACGATTGCCACTCCTGCGGCCGCAACATCCATGCGGCGCGGGCGAGCGCTGTGGATGCTGGCTGTTGCCTCGCCCGTGCCGCGTGGGTGTTACGCCCGCGGGAGTGGCAATTGTGATTGACGTTCCCTGTATGCCATAGAAGGTGAGTAGTCTTTTTGGTGTAGGACCAGGACCACCACAGATAAAGGCTAAATATGCATGGCAAGTGCAATTTGTCTACTGTACGCATTCAATTTTATGAGACACGAACACCTACGTACTGCAACACATTGATCCTTATTCGGCAAAGAGCCGTTCCAGCCTCAGTCTTTCGTGTTTGGCCTTTTTAAAACGTGCAATAAATGTTATTACAAAAATGGTTTGGCTAGCAGCCGATAAAAAACGAAGGAAATTGAGCTAATGCTTCATTGTCACGCTACAGTTTTCCAGAAATTCAAGGTCTTTACTGGAAAGAAACTAGAGAATTGGTTTAATTTAACAAATAATGAAAATAAACTCGTCTGTCTGAAGAGCTCTAAAAAATTTTTTGCTATTACACTGAATAGTTTCAATCATTCATGACGGTCTCACGAGTATAGGAAAGATTAATTAATGTGAAAAAACCATAGAAATTAAATTTCGTGTGACGTCCTCGTCTATCGCTCTAATCAATGTTCTACTCCGAGTGAAATAGCCACTTCTCTTTTTTTTCTACGTTCCATTTCACCACGCATGACGTTTGTTCTATGTTCCACGTACCGAAAAATACACAGCGCTCCATATTAACTTAGTTCCTCCATAAGATTAACGGTTTCACACGTCATTTCGGTTGAGCAAGCTGTTAGAGAGCCAGTTCTGAAAAATGAGTTTAAAGGCCAGTTTATGACATTTCATGTATACCGCCGGAATCAGCGTGACGAAGAGGTCAAAAGTCTGCTGGTGCCGTCGACATGAAGAACGGTACCAACATCACCAGAGTAACGTACACTAACGTTTCACTAACGATCTCGGCTCTGAGCAGCCACGATTCGTCTTCAAGGAAAAACACTTACCATACGCATTTCCACTGCGGCACCATTTGCTTGGTAGCCCTCGTCGCATTGTTTTTCTCTTCTTTTCTTCATTTCTCTTCCCTTTATTTTTTCTCCATTTCCCCATTTTCCAAGCTCTCACCTACACTTCCAATTCATGACTACCCGAGAACTGCTGCCGATTTGGAGATGTCCTCCACAAACCGAACATTAATGGTATGGCTGGCTTCCCTTATTTAACGTCCAAATTCAAGCTTGCAGCATTAAAACGTCTATGACTCCAGGAGAATAACTCCATCACTATAACTCTAAGAACCAAAACATATGGAGCAGTCAATTTTTGGGTGTGTATCAGTGTGAAGGAAAAAGGGATGTAATCAGACGACTCATGATTGGCGCGTTCGGGCCGCTTGTCACGCCCATCTGTTCAAACTCCTGCGGCGCCAAGTACAAATAGACCATGTATAACGGGGATAACGCCGTTAGAGTTGAAACAGGTGAGCGTGACGGGTGGCCTCCACGCGCCAATCAGAAGCGTACTCGATCCGCCCGTCACGCCTGGCTACGCCCCTTTTTCCTCACTATGATACACACCCAATTTCTTTTTCAAAGTCGTTGCCTTCATCTCATATGGTTCCGTCCCTCAACTTTGTATCATAATCCACATGTTTGCTGGAAATCTGTACTGTGGAATATGTATTTCTGCCATGAAATCTCAAATTCAGACATAGGTTAACGGGACAAATACTAGGAAGTGTTTTAGTAGATAGAGAAAGAATGTTCAAAGACCTTGGTTAGAATACCCTTCGAATCAGGAAGTAGAATTTACTATTGGGTAGATTGGAATTGTTAAAAATCAGGAGCATTTTTCAAAAACCTCACCGCAAGGAGCAACAAACACGTAAGAAGTTGAACAAAAAGAAGAAGAATATCAACATTGAACAATCCTACCTAAAACTTTCTATAAAAGAATGCTAAAAAATATGCAACAGAAATAAATAGAGAGATGAGAGTAATGGTGAAACATGCAGACGGTGATCAGCGCCACGTACTGAATGAGCTGAAAGAAGACCGTAGCATAGTGGTAATCACGATAGATCTACTGTGAAATCACTACCTGCTAGGCTGTCCACCTCCAAACAAGGAGCTTTTTGGTTGATTTTGATTGGTTGTGCCACCGCCAAACAAGGAGCTTTTTGGTTGATTTTGAATGGTTGTGCCTCCTCCAAACAAGGAACTGCCACCTGATGTGGCACCTCCGAACAAACTTTTGTTGCCAGAAAACCTAAACAACAGCATAGCATTTGAGGTACTGCAAAACAACAGTAACAGAGATAAACTCACGATGAAAATCCTCCTCCTGTCGCTGATGCTCCACCAAATGCTGTAGTTTGTTGTGTTGTTGGAGATCCAAATACAGGTTTCGCACCAAATACAGGGGGGCCACCAAATTTGGGAGCGGCACCGAATACCTAAAAATGAGTCAATAACACGGATCAGGCAGGTGTATGCGTCAAATATGCACTCAGATGCTATGTAGATTACCGCACCGATTTAGACATTGATGATGAAGGTGATGTGTTAGATTGGGCAGCTTGCTGTGCTGCAGTGGCGAACGACGATGTCTGGGTGTTACCACCAAATATCTACAAAACCACAGATCAAAGCACTGCCATGACAAATAACAATAATTCCTCCTCCACCAACTAGCACATGTAGTTAACGTACCGAATGTTGTCCTGTTTTGAAAAGTGAGCTTGAACCTGGCTGAGTCGAACCGCTCTTTAGCAGATTACTTGTCCCCATACCAAACACGTTTTTGTTAGCATTTGCGCTTGTTGTCGAGCCGATACCACTAGAAAATCAGTGATTTCCATGCTGTGAACATCAAAAAGGCAAAAATAGGTCGCGCACCTCATGAAGCCTCCTCCAAATATGCTACCTCCGGTAGATTGAGAAGCACCACCAGCTGCACCATCATCGTCCATGCCTTCATCGTTATCCGTGCTGCTGGCAGCTGCTGCTGCAGCTGCGGCGAAACCTATATGGTAACTACAATAAGTAGGTCATAATAGTTTTGAAAAAGAGAAACCAAGCTGAATAAGAACGAATTCGCTGTGTTTCTTCTCTTAGGGATGGGGTAAGAATAGGCTAAGGGATGAGAAGCCTTGAATGTCCAGAATTCTGGGCTGGGATTCATGAACGCTTAACAAGGCAAAACCAAGCTAGCAAAAGAACCTTGAAGGTTTGCGTCTACTAAAATCGCATTGTCTGTAAGAATACCAGTCAGGCTAGCTCTCACTAGCTTGCGTGGTTAGCGTCTCATGAATCCTAGCCGTGATCGGTATGGAATGGATTCTCACCTAAGCTACCACCGGTACTTGGCTTGGGAGTGAACGTGAAGGATGCTGTCGGCTGAGTCACCTCTGCCTCAGTTTTGGGTTTGAACGAGAAAGTCACCGTACTCGCTCCAGTAGCTGACCCTTGGGCTGAAGTGAAGAGCATTTCAAACTGTCTACACAGCGAAAATAACGTAATTCTCACTGGCTCCAGCATCCTTTGCGCCAAAAACACTGCCAAAAGCACTGGACTGAGCAGTAGTACTTTTCAGTGAGCCAAATATACTTGACGACGTTGTTGTAGTCGTCGTTGTCGCTGGCGCAGTGGAACTTATTGAAGTGGTGCCAAATATGCTAGACGTTGTTGTGGTTGTTGTAGTCGCTGGTGTAGTGGAACTTAATGATGTTGTCCCAAATAGGCTAGACGACGTTGGCGTAGTTGTACTTGTTGCTGGAGTTGCAGAGCTTATAGAAGTGCCGAATAGACTAGATGTAGTAGTAGTTGCAGCTGTTGACGGAATAATCGGCGATTTGCCAAATATACTCGACGACGTTGTGGTTGTAGCAGTAGTTGTAGCGGTCAGATTGGAAGAAGTCACCGAATTCTCTGGAATACATCAAATTTGTCTTGAATGGTGACGAACGGACGTGAACTAGGGTTAGCGTGAGTTGTCACTCTCATTTTGTCACTCCATTGAGTTGTCTTTTCAATTTCTGAGATGCATCTCGAGGAAAAACTATATGAGGACACTCATTGGACCGCCTCTACTCCAGAACCTATCCGAATTTTCGATGTTGATGGTATTCTGGGGTAACTCAACATTCTTCGCTACAAAAAAAAACTCAGATGAAGAACAACCGTAGTGAACCTGTGTTATTTTACTATTTCGTCTCAGTTCGCAACTTTCGCTACCTTACTTACGCTTCATAGGTGATCCACAAGCAAGCCGTTGCAGTTTCCTGAAGAAAAAGGAGTGTTTTTCCAGCATTTACTTACCCAATCCTGATTTAGCGTCTGCTTGCTTCACTTCCGAAGATTTGCTGGAGCTATTTTCATCTGAACAGATATTTCTTCGACATTTTGAGCGGAAAACGGCACACAACCCAACCAACGCTCACCCTTCTGATCCTTCTCATTCACAGTCTCCGAAGGCTTAGCAAGCTGTGCAGACGGGAAGGAGAGTGGCTTCGACAATGTACCGCCACCAAAGATTGAAGTCGGAGTCGTTTGTTTAGCTGAACTTGCACAATAGCAAAAAGGGAAAATGAGAACAACAAGGTTAGATAATAACTGAAATAGAAGTTATGTCTTTGCGGAAGCAAAGCAGCTATTACCTGCTCCACCAAACAGAGAAGTTGGTTTCGCTTCCTTGCTTTCAACGGCAGGAGTCTCTGCAGCAGCTGAAAATGTCATAGATAGAATAACTAACTTAACTAGTGTCTAGCCATAACCTGAGATGTTACAAAATTCTACGACCACCTTTATTTACAAACAAAATTGGTTTCTCGTCCTTTTCAGTGGCAACACTTGTCGCAGCACCTAAAAAAACTTTCAATGCCATGAACCCATTGAAGACATTTACTCATTTGTTTCCCTATTTCGTTGCTTTCAAGATGTACATAAGACAACGAAGGTTATGAAACCCCAAGTAGTGAGTAACGCCGGTCGACATATCCCATCACAATAACATGTGAATTTAAAAAAAAGAAGGAATGAGAACTCATTAAATGCTCACCAGCACTTCCAAACAAGGACGATTTCTTCTCCTCGTTCTTCTCGGACGCTGCTGTAGGAGCTTTCTCTAAAAAAGAAAGATACATAAACATCTACCTATATGACACGATCATTTGCCGTACCGTTTAAAGTTCCAAACAGCGTTGACGGCTTACCCAACTCCTTCTTTTCAGAAGTAAGTGATCCTGTAGTTCCTAAACCACCTGAAGAACGACAAAATGTAGGTAAGGTAGAGAAGAAACATTGAAATGAATCTCGAACAAAACTAACCAAACAAAGACTTCGATTCATTTGTCGTTTCTGTGGTAGTTTTCGAAGTGGAAAAGGCTAAAAATAAAATATGCAACAAACAACTCTAATTAAATTCAACACCATGCGTGTTTGAAATAAGCGAAAAATCTCTTACTAAACAATGGTTTCGATTCCGTGGAAGGAACAGTAGTTTTAGTCGTTGACTCTTAAAAAATCATGACTAACATTTGAAAAAAAAATTAGGAGACAGATGGAAAGATTAGATCACAAGACAAGAAAGTTACATCATAATTAAAATCACTCACGTAGACCACCGAAAATTGATTTCCCACCCAGCGAGTTCACCTCTGTCGCCAGCTTTGAAGTAGCATCTTGTGAACTGACACTTGGAGGCGTGATGGGATTTGCAGATGGGAAAAACGACCCGCTTGGTTTTAGAGAACTCTGAGAAGAAGCTAATACCTATGATCTTCTCTAATGATCGTTCAAGGAACATACATCTCCTAGCTTGAATCCTGGGGTGGATGTTGCAAGGGGGACGATACCACTAGCTGAAATTACATGAATAAATGCAAGATATAAAAACAAAAAAAAAAAACAGCAAATAGCAAAGAACCAACTGCTTAGGGTTTTGTCACTGGCTGCCTTCGGGACATCACCAATAGTCGACGTAGGCTGCTTGGCGAGCGAAGATAGGGCGGAAGTGACTGCAAAAACAGCAGGATTACTCCTGTCATCACTTCTAGCACAAAAGCATAGTTTTCTAATGAATGCTGCTTTGCAAGTTTCAAGGTATTTTCTTCATATTTGCTAATTTCCAGAAAACATCTATGGAAGGTGACACCGTCGAATAGCGATACCAGTGTTGATCAAAACGTTCTCATCTCACATTATTTCTAACCGAGAAAATCCAGAAACTACTGATTTCTACAGAAAAAGAGTAGATAACCACAGGAATAGCAGCGCTCGGACAAAAGAGTATTTTAAGAAAGCAGCTATATAAGAAAAGAACACAAAATACTGACCAGAAGGGGTATGCGTAAGAGTGGGAGCAGCAACGGGAGGCGCATCCGCTTGTGTGCTCGCGTTACGCATAGTCAGCACCTGCTTCACAGTGTGAGGGGATGAAATCTAAACTGATAAAAATAGCATTGAAAGAGCCAAAAAAGTACAGCAAAACCCTAGCAAAAAAAAAACGAACCTTTTGATACAAAGAGGTTTCGAGATTTGGAGCGTTTAAGAACGAAGAACTGAGTGTATCATCGCTTGCACCACCATCAATTCGTAGTAGTTCCACCTTCTTGGTAGTAATCTTGATATCCTTCTGCAAATGTTTTCAGTACGAGCTGCACATGTCCTTCCAAACTATCCAAAAGCAAAATAACTCCGTATTGTACCTTAGCAGTCATGATCTCCAGCATCTTTGCTCTTTGTTGAGACTTAGAGGCTGCTCTTCGGTCGAAGAACAAAGGTTTTGGAGCACTAGTGACAAAAATGGAGGATGGTGCTTCTTCGTAAGCAACTGAGTCGGTTGCTGTCAAAGTTGAAAGCGAATGATCAGCCGTTGCAGCAGTGGAGTTCAACCTGGAATGAAAAACTAAGATGGAGAGAAGCGCATAGCGGCACCCAATAGGGCAACTTATACTAGATGCGACTTGCGTGCGACTTTCACACGCACGCATTCATTTGATTTTTTTCTATGAAGACCGGCCAAAGCGACATGAAAAATGAAAAGAACGCGCGGCTGTCGCGAGGTTGTAAACGCGTGCGACTGAGCTGCGACTGCGACGCGACTGGCCCCTATTCTTCATCATATAGTCGCACGCGCGTCAGTCGCACGCATCCAGTATAAATTGTCCTTAAAGGCAGAGGACCACCTCATTTTCGTGGTTGAGTTAATAGCAGATTCAGCATCTCCTCGTCACGCTGATTCCAGCGGTATACATAAATTGCCTCAAAACGGTCATTAAACCCGTTTTCCAGGACGGGGCCTGTAACAGTTTGCTAACCCGAATTGACGTGTGAAGCTGTTGATCTTATCGATCGAACACGCAAAGACACGTTGGCCACCGTGGCAGCCGTGGCGGGCAGCCAGCACAGCTTGGAGCGATCCACCTCCGGGCTCCAAATTTTAGCCACTTCGACCCCCTCGAGAACGGGGCTTTCGTCGCTTTTGTGGCTATTGATGTACCTTGCTGGGATTGCCATGACGAGAAGGTTCAGGAGGTGTTACTATCCCAATATACGGGGCGAGGTGGCCTTCTGCCTTTAAGGAGACGAAAGTTGTCATTCCAACAGCTGAAGGGCGACAGGAGAGCCAACTAGGACTACACTATGAGTAGTAGCACTCAGTGAATCTAAACACAGACAGAATAAAAGGGAAGTGGGGTTACGCAAAAATGAAATGTGATCACAATTTTCTGGTGCCCACCCCAAGACTCCATTAAAGAGGGTGAAAAGCGCTATAACAACAACTATTAGCTGATAAAAAAGCGGAAAACATACTGCTTCTTGGTAGTAAAGTGCAGCGCCTTCCTCTCGACATCTTCCACGCGGCCTCGAACTACAGCAAAGTAACGTGCCATGTTTTTCATGCTTTCATGGAGTCGACCTTCGAATTTCGGATCAAACTCCGAAACGCGGCGTGGTTTGGAGGCAACCTGGCAAAGAGTGAATTGGGAAACCACGAAGCACCGCATGAATACCGTGCACTCACCGAAATCTTCTTAGTTTCCGCAATCAACTTCTTCGCCTCATGGAGTCTTATGGTGAAGTCTTCGAATTTTTGCATAACACTGTCAGACTGGGTCCTCTGCAAAATAGAGGGTAGAACTGGATGAAAATCACTAAGTTAAGAGATAAACTCATAGAATACACGTACCTCCAGAGGGTCCAGTGGGCGTCTGTAGCTCAGTTCAATATCCCTGCACTCCTTGTGCGTCGCAGTCTTTTCCTCTATTAGTTCTTTCTTCTCTAAAATCAGAAATCTACATGACATTTCACTACTTAACGATTTCAAAAAAAAAAAAACGAAGGTTCTCAGTTTCGCTTCTACTAAATTTTACTGAGAATGAATAACCCACCTACTACCATCCTCATCAAATCATTTAGCTCTTCATCCAGCTCGCAAACCATTCGATAAATTTCATCGGCAGTTTCCGAATTTTCAGCATGAGTCAAGGACGCAACTGAAGTGATGGTTGTAAGGTTTCCGCGCTAAAACAGTGGAAGAAAAAGAGTATCAGAAAATACCAGCTTCATCTATGGCTATTCCAGCTTTCTGCTTATTGATGGAAAAAGAATGCAGATCTCTATGTGAGTCATGCCACACTTTACGGAACTTTTCCAGATTTTCCTTCGCGGTAGTGCGAGCAGCTGCAAGGGCAGCTTTGGCAGCCTTGGCAACCTCAACAGGGTCTGGACCAGTTTTCTGGAATTTCTCAAATAAGTCACCTTGAATGCAAAACAATGAAAGAGAAAACAATGCTCGCACCTCTTGAAGAGGTGCTGCTGCAGGAGGCGGCTGTGCTGGTGTCTCCGGCTTACCACTGAGTGATTGCGTCAGAGTTGGATTCGTCGCTGGTTTCCCAAATAATGGAAGTGAAGCACCTAGAAATGGAAATGTCCACGAATAGGCTTGTAGAACAACTATTGCACGTACCTGACATCAGATTGGATGACGGTTGGGTGAGTGAAGATTTCGGAGTCGCCTGTGTTGCTCCCTGCGTGCTACTCAGTGCAGTCCCACTGGGTTGTGCCGAAAACAAGCTAGTGCTTATCGTTGGTGTGCCAGAATTCAATGGACTCTGCGTTGTTGCCTTAGCACCACCAAACAATCCTCCTGATGGGTTCGCCGCCGTAAATGCTGTAGTTGGTGCTTTTTGTTCTCCCATCTTCGCAAACAGACCCGTCATAGGGGTAGCAGACTGTTGCGGTGTCGCAGCTGACACAGGAGCTAAGGACGGAACATTCTGACTACTGGCCAATACTGAAGGACGGAGACCGCGTTGGATTTTGCTGGGATCTACTGGAACCAGCGACCTGAAACAGCTACTTTGACGAATCGTAGGATTAAACCTAGAGGATTTATGGGACTTGAATAAAAATGTGAAAAAACATTGATGGGTATGGTCGTGACTGAAAGTCAATAGGAAAACCCTAATTTCACCCCCCCCCCCCCTCTGCTCCATTATCCTCACCTTCTTCAGCCGAAGCTTTGATTGTGAATTTTACGAAACTATATGAGAGTAAGAGCAATAACATTCAACAGCGCCCTTTCCTTTTTTGAACTTCTTTACCGATACTAATACCTCATGTCATCGTTCATTTATTTATAAGAAAGCAAAAACCAAAAAAAGAAGTAGAAAAGATCACTACCCGAAAGTAATGTAGAAATTAATGTAAATGTGACCCTTAAAACAGAAAACAACTCACACATTACAATCAGGATATTCTTTTGACGGAGGCGACAATTGGAACGTCCTTAATGAACCATCGCTATTCAGGGCGACGAGCACAGGTAAGCGACG
Source organism: Ancylostoma ceylanicum (assembly GCA_000688135.1). Lineage (NCBI taxonomy): Eukaryota > Metazoa > Nematoda > Chromadorea > Rhabditida > Ancylostomatidae > Ancylostoma > Ancylostoma ceylanicum. The sequence goes on along the minus strand of JARK01000280.1, from coordinate 29,844 downwards.
GGTAGAACCATCACCTGGAATAAGCTCAAATATTCCATGAGCTAAGGAACCTGAGTAGATCCCCTGAATCTCCCACCTAGAGTAACTTGAGTCTGCCTAGAAAGGTCAACTGCAATTCCAATCACGAAGCTGGCTGGAGATGGCTGCGGCAATGACGCTAATGGCATTGTGGACCATGACTGTAATGGAATAGTCTATCACTTGGATACAGCGAGACAGTCGGAAAATAAAACTATAACTATGACTTTACATTAGCATTTGGTGGCTTGCAAACACCCAGCAGCTGACCGGTGCCAGGTAGGGCAACAATAACGATATTCCAGTCGACCAAAAGGCGTCTTGTTTCTCCAAGAGAGAATTGACCAGATAAATCCACTGGAGTCCATGACGGAGGTTTGTCCTGAATTACACCCTTGGGCTTGCCACTGCCGAATCCGAAACAGAAAGCTGAGCTGATGATATTCTCTAAGTGAAATCCAGGAAAACACACACCTTTTTGATATTTAGCATAAACGTGCCGCCACTTGTCCTCTCTGGGTTCGAGTAAGCGACAAGCCATTCAGTAGTAGCAAGCCAGCTTAGACTCGTAACAGCCATACCACTCTGTGGAGCATTCGTTGCTCGCACAAGCTAAAGAATGAACGATGCAGATCGTATCGGAACGGCAAAGTATAAACAAGCAACCTCTATCTCCGGTTTCAACTGGAAAATCTTCCCGTTGGCATCACCTGCCACCAGCTGCTTCCCTTTTGGACTCCATGAAATCTCGTTAATATTGGCTTCTAGTTTCTTCTCTCCAAGAAGGCTGTACTTCGACGGATTCTAAGACAAAAAAACATCATCAGCACTCTTAACACGTTCGCGACCACGTGCACAACCGGTCGTCACGCCCTTCTTGTCATATTTTTGTGAAACTTCTAAAAATGAGATTTTCTTTTGTAGCAGCGCAGTAACAGGTTCCCTTAGATCGTCGTGGATCTGAACTACTACGTCATACGGAAGAACGGAAAAATATGTTGCGCGTGGGACCATGTACACGATCTTTCGATCACGGGTCTCATTTTTGCAAAAGCGCGTATGTCCCAAGTGGCGAAATGCGCTCGAAATCGGCGTTTACGCGAACGTGTTGAATAAGGATCCAAAGGCAACATCCAAAGAAATTTTCGTTTACGAGATGAAGGGTCGGTCCTACGTGCGAGCGCTGCTAGTGCCTGACCTTTGAATGCTGCTTTTGAATCCTTATTCAGGATTGAAAAGCAATAACAGAAATGGTCGTTTAGTTGAGTAGATTTAGTTAAAATGTGGACATCCAACCCAACGGCGAGCCAACCAAAATAGGATGCTGGGAGAAAAGGAGGGATAGAGAGAAAGAGAGATAGAGATGAGGACGAAAAAGAGAGAGAGAGGGAGAGAGAGCGAGAGAGAGAGGGAGAGAGAGAGAGAGAGAGAGAGAGAGAGAGAGAGA
>JARK01000280.1:9821-20695 GCA_000688135.1 Ancylostoma ceylanicum | reverse complement strand
AAAACAAAGCTTCAACACCCCAGTCTGAGTTTAATGCAGAATTAGTATTGTTGAACCTTCGACATCTTCCATAAAAATTATGAGCGCTCTACTGTGGAATGTCGCAGCGCCGTGACCTGAAGTAGCGACACACTCAAAGTTTGGTATCGTCACAGTTTTGGAATTTTTCTCTTCCATGTAAGCCCTAAACGACGCAAGTAAGTGGTCATCTGATAGCGCAAAGTCTGGGCTATTAGGCGGTCCTAAGTGTGGTTCCCGATTCCAGATTTGAAGAACAGGGCAGTCGAGGAATCGATTTTCAGTCACAATTCCGGTTCAGTTACCCAAGTTCGGGGCCATTTTCGAGTAATCCATTCTCTCATGGATTCAGCTCTGTAATACGGCAAAAATTCTCTTAATTCTTTATATGGTCTGCGGTGGTGCTCAGCGGCAGTTTAACACTCTTTTACTACATAAAACAATCGAACGGAAATTCTGAAATTTTGGTCGGTCTCCTTATAAATTCCTCTAAAAAATAAACAATGAAAGGATGTTCGACAACTCACATGCGAAAAAATTCTCCATGATTTGCTCTTTCAGGTGATATCAAAAGTTTGACAGAAAACATTTGGCAACACGTTCATAATGACGTCGAAACTTCAGCGCGCATTTCCAACTTAACACCCTAATATTAAGAAGCTTGCCCAAAGTTTGTGGGAATTCAGAGCACATTCCGATCTTCCCCTCCTCCCCCCACCGCCCCCCCCCCTCCATCTCCGCTCACTGGAGCAAAAATTAAAAGCTGTCGTCGAGATTTTTGTCTTCGAGTTAAAGGTTTGAGTCTGAAAAACACTTAGTGCAGCTGTGAACTCATCACAAAGTATGACGGTTTACCCGCGCAAATAATCTTAACTAGGATTCATGAACGCATAACCAAGCGAAAACAGGCTAGCAAACCAATTTTCACTCCCTGCGTCTCCTAGCATTACGTAGTCCAGTCCACTACGTAATGGTAAGTAGTTACAGGATAACCAATCACGCTAACGGCCATTGGTTTGCTTGGTTATCGTTTCATGAATCCCCGTCCTGATCACAGTCGTGAACCTGGTGACCCTATTTGAACTCATTCTTTGTATGCGCCATTTTGCGGATGTTCGGTTGCTTCTTGGCGAAGTATAACGTTCCTACTCCCTCGCAGAACCCGGAAATGTGCAGGAAGCAGCAGAACATTTAAGCGCACGAAGAACATCATCCGTTTTTCTAAATTGCTAGTGCAGGAATGTGAGATCTGCGTCTGTCAGATCCGCAGACCATGCCAAAATCTTGGACATTCATACTCTGTTTCGAAAACGACAATGGTCGAGTAGTTGTGCGTACTGTCCGTTTTTCTCCCCTCTATGACTGTTGCACACTGTCCCGCGCTCTTTTTTCTCTTGCGCTTTTCCAAGTATCGTCCCCAGTGGAGTAGACTATACGCGCGTACTGCCTTCAAATTCACTCATTTTGCTGCGTACTTTATTTTCTAATCTTTAGCTGTCTGAATATTGCTGAACACGATTAATGTATTACGGTGTATGAATCTAGTAGCTTTAGACTTATACCAGTAGAGAAACTGTGAGAGCAAGCTGAAACTGAGTCAATTTTGCTTTGTAAGAATCAATTTATAATGGCTAGGTAAGAGATGCGTGCATTTGCGAGAAACAACACTGCCATCTAGTGCCGCACAGTTTTTGACGATAGCGGCCCTTGCGAAATTGCCTTGCAGAGACTCATTTTATGTGATGGCTTGGAAAGAAGTTCGTTAAACTGACGTCATTTCTGCTGAGAGATGAGAGCTACCGCCTTGTGTTCGTTACTGGGGGAAAGCATCGAGGATATAGAGAACATTTCGTGGTGATGGAGGGCGTAGCCTATGAAAATTTGGAACCTCACGAGGATGACATGAATAATAAGCCATCGCATGAGACGTAATCTTTGTAAGTATTAGTTCCGTGAGTTTCTGTATTTGTTCGGGCTTTTTATATTGAAAATCCGAAGTTGTGTTATGCAGGTAAGTATCTGATCACAAACATAAAATATGCTTGCGATTCCCACTTTTCGTTAATGATTTGTCCTGAATACATTCCTTTGAGTTCTCTCTAGCGGACATTGTAGTTGCTTCATACACTTTTTCAAATACATATAAGGTTCAGTAATGTATTCTCTGTACGAACATATCTTGTTTAGGTGTCAACAGAAGTCAATGGTGCTGTGCTTCGAGCGCTTAACCGACCAGCAGCTCCTCGGCTAGAGGCGCTGCTGCGAATGATCGTTTGGGCGCAGAAACAGTTGGTGACCGAGCGCGACGAAGACAGGTCAACTGCGCCGCCATATCCCGGAGCTGGCAGATTTGGCGGAGCTAGCACGAGCGCAAGTGCCGATACTAACACTATCGCTCGAGCTCTTTTTGGAGGAACATCCTGCTAGTGTTTATGCTTAAAACGTGAAATCTAACAGTAAGTTGCTTTTTTACAAACACCGTTCTGAAGAGCAAATGCCTGTAGGGAAAGTACTGTTTTCAAAAGATGCTATGCGTATCTGGAAGAAGTTTGCATCCAAGTGTCTTTTTGTATTTCTTGACATGCGGTTCAGTGGAAGTGNTAAGTTGCTTTTTTACAAACACCGTTCTGAAGAGCAAATGCCTGTAGGGAAAGTACTGTTTTCAAAAGATGCTATGCGTATCTGTGAGAAGTTTGCATCCAAGTGTCTTTTTGTATTTCTTGACATGCGGTTCAGTGGAAGTGATTCTGTTCTTCTGCAGTTTGAGACTAGTTTGCTGTTTTGCATGATTTTTCTGGTGAGGTAATGTACATAATACGGTTCTTGAGTATATGTAACGCTTGTGCATCTTGTATAGGTCTACACTTATTGTTAGTGCATTCATGATGTATGAAATTAAGCTTATTCTAAACATCCTACTGAAATAAGTGATAGGTAAACGTTCTTCCTAAAGCGAATTGTTAATAATGTAGTCGATTCCTGTACCTNGCTGTTTTGCATGATTTTTCTGGTGAGGTAATGTACATAATACGGTTCTTGAGTATATGTAACGCTTGTGCATCTTGTATAGGTATACACTTATTGTTAGTGCATTCATGATTNGCTGTTTTGCATGATTTTTCTGGTGAGGTAATGTACATAATACGGTTCTTGAGTATATGTAACGCTTGTGCATCTTGTATAGGTCTACACTTATTGTTAGTGCATTCATGATGTATGAAATTAAGCTTATTCTAAACATCCTACTGAAATAAGTGATAGGTAAACGTTCTTCCTAAAGCGAATTGTTAATAATGTAGTCGATTCCTGTACCAGGTTTAGGTCCTCGCTTGTATAAAGTTTGTCTATACATCATAGCTATTCCTATGGTTTAGATTTTGCTTATAAATAATGTCGCCTATGGACTTGTTGAAGAATATCTACGGTTGGAAATGTGATTCAAAACAGGTGCTTCTGTAGGTAATTAAGTTGACTAAGGTAAGCCGTCAGTGGGCCTAGTTGAACACCCAACACCACACAGATAGAGTAGAAAAAGGCAGGAATGAAGTGGACAACATACTATCAAGAAAAAATATGTTGTGAGGCGGCTGCGTGACAAGAGGTACGCTGCTGGGCTGTGGTTGGTCGATTCATGTGCGCGTCACGGCTGCGGTCTTCAAAGTTACGAGCAGCGCTGGCGAGTGATAGACAAGTTTTCTATGCTCGACAAATGAGTGGTGTCGGAGCAGAAAAACTGTAAGGAGTTGACCACTAATGTCATTCAATGTGTCAAATTTGATGGACCAACCTGAATTTACGAGGCGCAGGCGTGCGTCGTGGCGTACGTCTTGACCGCCCCCCCCCCCCTTGTGAGGCGAAGTTAACACAAGAAACGATCTATTCAATGCTATCCGAAAACACATCATTGTGGATTCTACAGGGGATCAAGGAATGAGAGTAAATGAATCAATGATTAAGTCAACCAATTAATCTACGATAGTAAAGCGCAGACGGCCGATTGGCCAGTAATGTGAATTAACCGATCGCGAAGCTTCGTCACTCCGCCGTTTCCGGGTAAAACGCTCCACACACCTCATGTCACATGATTGGTTGGAGATTGGTGAATGTTCAAACTGTAGGGTCCTATATCATGCGATGGAAAATAAAATATAGTGTGAATTGAGAATATCGGCTATAATATTCGTAAAGAGCAAGATAACAACTACAACATGGTTTTCAAACGATCGTAGACAACAAGGGTCGGGACCGCCGCGGGGTTTTCCTCCGTGTCGCTGCTCAGCAGGCCCGCTGCTTCGGTGCAGCAGACAACCAGGGTGCCCGCGCCGCGGTCCCGGCCCTTGTCTACGATCGTTTGGAGTTCACAGTACATACAGTGGGCGTCAATGGCGGTGACCCGTCTGCGACCTCGAACAGAACGCGGCGCGACCGCGCCGCTCCAGCGAGAACGCTCTCCGGGACATCAAATTATGGGGTTTTCTTGATAGTCAGTTAGTTTTCTTGTTAGCTATCATCAAATATGATAAACAACTATCAAGAAAACCCAGATAATTCACTGCGGCGACTATTCTAGCGTGAGCGGTGCGGTCGCGCCGCGTGCTTTTCGAGGCCGCAGGCGGGTCACCGCCATTGACGCCCACTGTATATGAAAGAAGTTGTTTGCCCTCGCTACATCCCCTTGGGATACATCATGAACCGAGGTTTCTTGAAAGCTGTACCAGATGAAGGACACTATGCTTTGGTTCAACCTGATTGGACTACCCCATAAACCAGCGTAAAGTTGACGTAGAAGAAGCAGGACAAGCGTATTTTGAGTGATTACCATATTGATAAATAGTAAAATAAGAGTTATACGAGAGAAGAACCGGAATAGAGTTGGAAAGCAGCACCAAATCTTAAAACTTCCATCAGCAAGATTTTTTTTTTGCTGGGAACGGCGACTCAGCATAATAAAGAGTGAAAGCGACGATGGAGATGTAGAAGGCACCAGGGTTGAGATTCATGAACGCGTATCCAGGAACAAGCAGGTCAGCAAACCAACCTTGATGATCCACGTTTCTTAACATTGCATTATCTATAAGATAACGAATCACGCTGACCATCTTTGGTTTGCGTGGCTATCGTCTCATGAATCCTAGCCCAGCAGATTCTGAAGCTGCAGAACTGGCAAACGTGGTGAGAGGGATTAAAAGTTGTTGAAAGTCGAAATTTGCGAAAAATCATCTATCAGCTTCACTTTGGAGGTTACACCACCACTTACCCCATGGGAGGGAGGTAAACTTTTTGATGAGTGCCTAAAAGAGGGTAAACTTTGGGTTAAACGTGATTACCATGGGCAACCTCAATGATGGGTACCACCCCTGCTGGAACTCAAAGAATTGAACATTATAAAGAGCGATTACCACTAGGATGGAATTTCGTCAATTCTTACAACAGTACAGTGGGCGTCGATGGCGGTGACCCCTCTGCGGCCTCGAAAGACACGCGCCGCGACCGCACCGCTCAAGCAGGAATCCCCTCCAGGACAACAAACTATGGGGTTCTCTTGACAGTCAGTTAGTTTTCTTTTTGGTCACATCAAATGTGATGAACAAATACCGAGAAAACCCAGACTCTCCACTGCGGCGACGATTCCATCGTTAGCGACGCGGTCGCGCTGCGTTCTTTTCGAGGCCGCGGGTGGGCCACCTCCATCGACACCCACCGTATGTACATGCACACGCATCCAAGGCGAGATAATAACACATACATACAACTCATACAAAATATGACAATTACACATACAACCTTATTTGACCCAAGTATACTCCTTTGGAAAGGAAACGTTTTATCTTTGTCTGTGCCCTACAATCCTTCGCGACACTGAACGTTCTGTTCACGTTTTCACATATGCATCCATAGCAAAACGTCTTAAAAACTTAAACGGCATCCTGTTCTGATACGTGCCGGGAGGTGCTGCCAAGCAATAAAGATTATGGGAATACATAGAAAACAAAAAAGAGAACTATACATAGCTGCAGTTCAGTTTTCTGGTCTCTGTCGTGGAACCTGTAGAACTTCTTCATTTCGTGTTTCAGCACTTTATCATTGGCTGTAGTGTTTTAATACCGTCTACCACTATATCCAATTCTATGAAACTCTTGCGCGTTCACTTATTTATTAGGTTGTCCCAAAAATAATAGCCGTTTTTGAGGTCCGCATGCCAAGGTGCGTAACTAGCGGGCGATAGCTCTTGGAAGGAGTTTTTGTCAACTTTTATTTAAAAGCTGATTTTCAGTGTGTGAGCTAGGAGGGGGGGGGGAGGGGCATAGAGAACAGAGCAAGACTGGAATCAGAGTGAATCTATAACACTTGGTGGGAGGACTTGCAGTGGGACGGGTGTTGCGCATTGGCAGTGAGCGCAGGTATGGCGCAAACGGTCGGTGTTCGATACCCATCCTAGGCTGTGACGCCCTTTTCACGACAATCGTGATTACCCCTACCCTACTGATGAGCCTCGTGCTCCCGTCTAGGGATAGAGGCGAAACAGACTAATCTGAAGCCAATAAAATAAGTTTTACCTATTAGCTAGATTGTTGCGTAAGATAATATAATTTTCCACATGAAACTAGTAGATGGAAAGGACGGACATTCCTGGAAATCGGGATGGCTATGATTCCTGAAAAATTTCGGTTAGAATAGCGGGAGTATAGTGCATGTGATAGGATATTTCGAATTTAGTTAATTTTACAGCCTGTGCATACATATTTTAACAGTTGTGGGAGGAAGGAGATGATAGTGGGGCCTTCTTCATGAAGCATGGCTAAAAGTAATGTCTTTTCTACGCGCAACTACCTCCTTCATTTATTGTAATGGTTCCATTTATTACACCTCATCTGGTGGTACATATTAGGTTGATGCAAAAGAAATGGCGCTTTCTCGTGTTGACTACTTTTTTCTCACAACCCTGACAGACGGCAACCTTGGCAGATGACATAATATCTTTGATTAGTGGGGACCATGGCTTATTGCATGGGCAGGTTACCGATCTCCTGCACAGAGAATTCGGAGCTGGCAGAATTGACAGAAATGCGACAATTTTCCTGTAGATCATAATGACTACTCAGTGATTTCTCATGGAAGTTATCAAAATTGGAACCAGCTCTCGGAAGCAAACTTTGGTTAAAACTTGGGCTGCAAAAAATATGCTTTTGAGCATTTTTAGCGTTTTTCTAAAAGACTCCTAACGACATTCTGAAGTAATTAACACCACAGGTATTGCGCAGAGTGGTGCCTCCAAAAAGCAGCTCGGGGAGGATCACCCACCAGGAATCCTAGAGATACCGAAGAAAACGCTTCGAAAAGTGCTCATCTCTGTTTCACAAACAGCAACCCCGTTGCACCAGCTCTCCCATGTGGGGTAAGTACTGACGTCCTCACCTAACACAGTAAAGGTATATTGGACTGTGTCGGTTGTGGTATTACAGAAAAATCCTCAAAATCCAAAAATCAGGAATCAGGATTTTCGGAAGCTTCCTGTTATTCCGTGTTTCTTTGCCCTAGCCGACACTTCATATACATATAGAACGAAGGAGCTTGTTTCGCTCTACAAGAATATATTTACATCTAGATGTTATACTACGTCCAAACCAAATTATACGATTCTGAAAAAAAGAGCGCCATTTCTTTTGCATCAACCTAATACTTTTGGCGGAGGCTCAGAATTTCATCATTCTGACACACTAACAATTCCTCCGATACCTGTGCAGCACGAACACAGCCCAAACAGTGGGGAACGATGGCAGCAAGTGGGGAGAGATGCTGCTAGGGTGTCTACCTGACGTCTTACGCTGTTTGCGCTACTTTTTAGCATACATTTATCACAGTTTCTCCTCCTTCTACACGAAAAACGGAGGGCGGCTCAGAATTTCAGTATTTTGACAGCCAAACAATTTCTTCTTGCATAAGATTCCCCGCCAAGGACGAGACTGCTTGTTGGTTCAGATTGTTTCCAATGTTATCCATGGTTCCATGGTTATCCATGGGTGGTATCCATGGAACTCTCTTGGAAGACACTAACCTCTCTGCTGACCCATTGTGACAGAGTTTCTCAAGAAAAACAGGCTCACTCTATACTACAAGTGTGTCATAGCAAAGGGAGAAAATGAGTGCTACAAGAAACTAAGTTCGAAAATTTCCACCTAGAAGACTCGCTCATCCTGGAATAGTAGACGCTCACAATCCTCCATGGAACATTATCACAAGCTATAGTAGATGAAGGAGACCACAACTGAGAATTTTGTCTCATTTCCCGAAAGTTTCTGAAGGTCTAGAAGCCGTAAAACAACTTCTCTGAACGCATCTGAAGCTTGCTCGACACAACGCTTGTTAATGACCTGCTTTATTTTTTTGCTGCTTATTTTTTATTTGTTGATAGACGTAGAGTGTGCCGTAATACTGGTATAATTACCAGGAAGCAACAATTTACCTTTTCTAATCGAGAAGTGGTCGGCCAAAACTTCCCAACAGCCTGCAAAGTGACCGGTCTTTGGATTTGCAAGTTGTCGACAAGCTTTGAGTCGACCGGCTTTTATATGAGGTCACACAATTTTCCTTGGTGGTTCTGAGATAACCATTTAGAGGGTTTACTGGACCTATTTAACGAATGGTGTTGCAGCGAACATTTAATTCACTCTGCAAAGCACCATGCGTATGCTGTTTCCGATTTGTGGAAGTGCATTATCGAACGATACAGAGATGTGCGAGTGAATAACCCCCGAGTGCAGGAGGCTATTAGATTTCAACAACTCCCAATCCCCCCAGCTATTGATCAACGTCGTCGTCGAGGCGTTGTGGATCCGCTTGAGTCAATCCACCCCGGCTGTGGCGTTTTTTCCTCGGTGTGTTGTCTCTACGACGATCGGTCGGTGATGGCCCAGTTTGCCCCGCAATCGGCGGCGGCCAGCGAGCCGGTTGAGCAGGCGCAACCGTCACCGGTTGGCCTGCTGACTGACTGAGTGTAAAGCGAGCGGCACACATTGCCGCCCCCACCACACGTCCGTCCGTCCGTTCATCCATACCTCCTCCGTTTCATCAGCATAGTCCTTGGTCATCTCTGCAGAGGGTTATTTTAAGGTCTTTTTGTGAAAAACTCAGAGGATCTATGTGTGGTCCTTGAATAGGTCTTTTTCATCATCTTTTTCGAACTTAAAAAGCTTTTTTCCTCCAATTGTATTTTTAACTGGGACCCGTGGTACCTGCTATCCAGGGCACTGTATTCGACAGCGATTCTGCACCAAGCTTGCTTCCCTTGATTCCTTTTCACCTAAACTTGTCTCTAAATATATTGTGGTTTAGTTACCCTTCTAGGGTGGACACGTTTTCCTGGAAAATCGGTTTTAGCTTCCTTGAGCGACTAATCTCAGTCAGCGATGAAAAGTATGTACATAGTGGTAAAGATGGTACGACACATCACACATTGCCAGAAAAATCCTCCACATGGGAGAGGGGGAGGCTTAGGACCTTTGTGGGAACTTTATGAGTCCCGTCACTGGTTTTCCACCGCTTTACTACCAATGAAGGCTTCCCGCTTTTCATGTTGCTTTCTTTACTATTAGAAAGGCCCTACGCTGTACTGCCGAAAAATAGACTGCAGATGATGTTGGAATTGCTGTAAGCAGGAGTATAACAGGAATATAAGCAGTAACTATGTGGAGATCCTTTTCTCTGCACGTCCCTTTGCGAAGATTTGACCATTTGCCGAGCGGGGATGCTGACAGTTGTCGTTCGTCCACACTCATGGCCTGGTTGCGAAGAGAAATCACCTAGAAGGTCCGCCGAATGGGGCGGCACTCCTCTTTCCTGTTCTGCCAGGAACATCGTTTCGTAGTTAAGTGAAGGCTTGATGACGTTCTGCTTCTTGGAGTTTTATCCAGTAAATAGTACCATAAAATAGAAGACAAGCTTGTATAATACTACTACTGCATACTACCCGTAGTGAAAAGTACTATGCTATCCTGTGCTTTTATTCTTTTCAATACCACAGGAGTTATGTTAGGTTATGCTATAAAAAGTATTCGAAGAAATTCTAAAGCAACTTAGTGCAAAGACAGTTTTTCACTACTGCATCATAAAGATTGCCTCATTGCTAATGCATTCTGAGTCCATTGAGTGGGTAATGTTATGCTTACCTTCGAGTAGCGTCCATGTTCTCTTATCGTAAAACCTGGACATTTTCAGAAATAATGCTGTTAACAACCTGTGTGGCATAAGAAAATTGAAGTTATGCCGGTGCTTATCGGCAAGGGGGACCAGGGCCTGAGCCTGAATTCATCATCGAGATTACCCAGGGTAAACGTGTTGGCGGCGCTTTAACTATGAAAAATTTTTGTGGTGTTAACGCGTTCACCCTGGGCAACCTCGGTCATGCATGGGGCCCCTGTATGCATCATTAAGATTACCCAGGGTACACGTGTTGACGATCTTGCCCTGGGTAATCCCAATGACGCATGCTGCCCCACGTGATCACAATGGTGCATGCAGCTCCAGATCCTTACTACTGGCAGTTGCCCGCTTGTAGTCACCCATAACAAATTCTGTGTTAGAGAATTTCGTCTGCTTCAAAACCAAGGAAGGTTGCCTATCCATGCCCAGCGCCTGCCTTTCTGGGCTGCCTCATGAAATGCTATACATTTTCCCACTTTTTTAATGCTTTCCAAGCATCTTCCCAGCCGAAACGGATAATAGAAGAACGCTTTATTGCTTAGTAGAATAAATTACACTGTGCGGGCAAGATGTACCATTTCACCCAGCACATACTTTACAATACAAGCTTCCTGCTCTTTCCACTTTGGGAGTCCACTCTTTCAGTCCGCCCACCC